>JANTPZ010135104.1:0-14977 GCA_025593235.1 Vachellia pachyceras
CATCACTAATTCCAGTTCTACGAGTTCGCACCATTTTGATCTTTTAATCCTTTAAAAATAAATAAATCACGTCAATGTAGCAAATTAAATATTATGCTCGTCAAATACTATTAAAACATCATATTCATATATTAGCATATGCTTCTATGTACATAACAACTATTCAGTACCATCACAGTCTCGGCTTTCATACACAAAAGTTCTATTAAATAGATAAGAGTGCTAACGTCTACTCATCAGGAAACATGTCATATACTATAGCTTTTAATTTCTCTAAGCATGCATAAAAACAAGGAAGAGGAATTTCTGATATCTCTTGATACGCACGTCGCCGTAGGCCAGTGTCTGGTATGGCAGCCAACATTGCCCAGGTCCAATCTTCGTCAGATGTCTAATCTAAAGCAATATCATCTAGCGCATATGCCATTCAAACCCTCCTAATCTAGGCTAACATAAACCCTCGTCCATGCAGAGCCGTATGTTCACGGAGTCCTAGGGTTATGTCATCCAGGTTGTGGCATAGAGCTGTCATCCTGTCAAATAGTATTGGACCGTCATTAGAGTCTTTGGATGATACAACTATGTTGGAACCAAACTTGGAAGATTTCTTCTTCTCATCTTGTCCCTCTTCCTGAATGTTTAACTTTTCAAGGCTTCTCATAAATGGTTCTTCTAGTAGTCGTCTAATCCACTCATCGGGTCGGAGTCTTTTCTTAACAGGAAGTCCCTTACCTAATATTGTGGGCCTGAACTCATCCTCCTGTGGATCCTTCTTCGCAATAGATTTTGTAGGCAGTAGTTTACCTTGGTCGTTATTTGAATCAAAGTAAATCTCTATTTCGGGATCTTTCTCCCCGAGATTTCCTTAGTTTACTGAAGGTTCGGAATGAAAGTTTTCTTCTTTATATTGCTCGGGTTGGTTAACCTCTTCACTTTTCTTTGACATATTAAACTAATCACATTTATTCGTATAAAGTTGAACATAAGATATAACTATCAATCACATAACCAAAAGAGGCAACCATTTCATAACATAATATATCCAAGGCATATGCACATTTAATAATCATGCATAACATATCAAGCATTATTGTACAATTAATTCAGGAAATTTCCAAACCTTTGCTATGATACCAAAACAATGTAACACCTCTTATTTATCCATCTTAGCTCCCATTATAATGCTTTGGAATCAATTCACGGCCTCAAGTAACTTAAATTGTCAAAATGGACTAAATTGAAAACATTCAATTTTAAGAAAGTTACTATTCACAGTTTTTAGGGCCAACTTTGAAAATTCATAACTAATTATAGAAAAATAAAAATTGAGTGGATCCAACTTCTATTTGAAGATTACAAATTCTTTTATGAGGGAAAAATACTCATTTGAACAGTAACTTGTCCAATTGGTATAGATTAATTCATGAAAATATACTGTTCATATGGTAATTTTTCATTTTCCCAGGATTTTCTGTGATTTTTCACCAAATTTGGACAGCCATAACTTTTTGTACAAAACTCCATTTCTAGTGATCTTTGTCTTTTTTTTAAAACTTGTAATATTAACTATTATTTCACAAAATTTCAGCTCATTTTAAGTTCATTTGCCATGTTTCCCGATAGGGTAAAATAGGGCAAATGACCAACTTTACTTTCAGCACTTAACCAAATTTCTACCTTAACTTCATAACTTACCATTTTGATTTCTAAACCTTTTTAACATATGTAATTAGGTATTCTCAAAGCATAAACTAATTATCATGAGTCCATGATACATCCACAAGTCACATTTCATATCACATTACAACATTTAAACTAAATACACAAGTGTTGGAAATTGTGCCCTAGGGCCAATCATTGTACTTCGCACATTATTTATTTTATGAATTTTTCTCCATTTAATTATCATAAACCTTGCGTGTTTCTTATGATAATTGCATCCATGGGCAAATTATGAATATTGTCCTAAATGTCCCTAGTCAGTTATCTATGTGGGAACAAAGATAAAGTAAAACCAGTATGACTTTGATAAGGTATAGAGATACAAGTCAAAGTCATAGGCATTTGTAAGAGTACAAGGTGCTGGACTGACCTGCTATGAGAAAGCTACATGGATCAAGTCATTATCTTATCTCATATGTAATCACGTCACAATGCCCTTCGACCTGAGATCATTATAGATTCCTACATGAGAGTTGCTAAGTTTTGACCTAGTCAAAAGTCATCTTTGACCGAGTGATGATAAAGGTTGTAATCGGGCTTAGGGGTTTTCATGTGGAGGAATGTGAGTGATCAAGATGGGATTTGTCCCTCACATTATTTGAGAGATATTACTGGGCCTTCGATGAGTGAGTCTGAGAAATGTTTGGCCATACTGTAACGAAAAGGAGTTTTCGTTTCTTTAATCAGACTACTCAGGGATAGAGAAAGTAATGGTCGGGAACAGGAGGATGACATCATCCATGCCTCATCCTTGACCAAAATATCGCGTGACTAAAGGGACGTGATGTGGTTGTGTAAAAGGTTGCGTCGTGTTAACGATCCCCGTATAATTTTGGTAGTCGTAATGTCTTGCTAGAGACCGCTTGCGACTTGTGGGCTAATGTTGAGTTTAGCCCACTGCCAACTTTATATGGGCCTACAGGGTCGCACGCAAGAACAGCCCAACATAAGCTTTATTTTTAGGGTTTATTTGAATTTTAAATATATGTGTATATATGTTGAAATTTGAAATTGCACAATATTATATAAATAATATTTGTGTGTGTTAGTTTAATTTATTTGATAAATTAAACAACTAACGTCAATTTAATTTATGAAGATAAATTAAATCTGTTGTCTCATTATTTGGATTAATTAAATGGATATGATTTGATCAGATCAATTTAATCCAAGTTAAGATTGCAAAATTCGAATTTAACATTTTGAATATTGAATTTCGAAATTCAAGATTGGATCTTGAATATCTTTTGAAATTTTAATTTCAAGATTAGATCTAGAATATCTTTGAAATTTAAAATTTAATATTAGATCTTGAATATCTTTTGAAATTTGAATTCCAAGATTAGATCTAGAATATCTTGAAATTCGAAATTCAAGATTAGATCTGGAATATCTTGAAATCCGAAGTTCAAGATTAGATCTTGAATATCTTTTTGAAATTTGAATTTCAAGATTAGATCTAGAATATCGTTCTAAAATTAAAATTCGAATTTTTCAAGATTAATAAAAGATTAATCTTTTATTATGATGGACTCTATGAGCTTTATAAATATAAGTGCTCGTGGACAGAAGAGGCATCAGAAATTTTCGAAATTGAGCCATGAAACCCTAGAGAGAGAGAGAGTGGAACAAAGAGGCGCTAGCACGCTGCTATTGTTGGAGACTATTCGTGTGGATACCGGTAGAGGGAGGCGATTGAAAGAACGTCGGCTCCTCGTGATCGGAAGTAAGAATGCAGGACGTTGTGGAACTTGAAGAGATCCAGATGCAAAGCAAGACACAATCTTGAAATGTAAAAGGTACACCTTCATCTCCTCGATCTAAACGCCTTTGACAGATCTGTAATTGGGATTAGAAAATTTAAATTCCACTGCGTGTACGCCCTAATCCCAACAACAAGTTCTTAACTAAGTCCACAATATTATACATCAACATTTGTTTCATGCATCAAACACTTTCTCTTTCCCCTTGAGAGTACCTCCACCTAAAAATGTTTAGTGGGGGAGAGTGAGATTTCAAAGAAATCCCAATAGCAAAACTTTCTAACAAGTTTTCATAAAATGCATGACATGTTTCATAAAAAGTGTGAATGCGTAAATGGAATGAATGTGCACATGAGACATGGATATGCATATGGCCATAGCACATCAAGCACAATTTCACACATTAATTCTCATAAAATAAGTCATGCAAAGTTTCAATACAATTTCACAACATAAAGTTAAGTTAGAAGGTCTTGCTACCTTTACTCTTTAACTTTCCTTTTAACTTGTTAGCTCTCTTGGTCTACTTGAAATTAATCCTCTTGCACCAAAAACTTGCCTACATAATCAACAACAAAAACTTTCCTACATAATCAACAACATTATGGCCATTAATCTTAAGCCATTTCCAAAACAAAAACCAAAGTAAAACTCCCTTGAACCAACTCTTGAACTTTAAGAACTTTAGAAACCCTAACTTGTCACTAATGTCTTCTAGGGTTTCCACAAACTTGTGACCACTTTTACCCTACACAAAAACTCATTTTGAACTCATTGGAAGCATCAAAATCATCAAAAGAAACTTCCTTCCCTGTGAACCTGTTGTGGCCGAGAGGTTTCCCCAAAATCCTTAAAATGAATTTTTCAACTTTTATCACTTATAACACTTGATTCTTGTTTCCAAAATCATATTCAAGCACGGTAGAACTTGATTTTAGATCTCCTATATCAAATGGAAAATTGGGCAGCACCTTCCCTAAAAATTCATGATTTCCCAAGACTACAAAATCACAAAACAAACCCAAACAACAACAATATATATATATATATATCAAAACACTCCTTACAACACAAGGAGGCTTTTATCATCAATCAATGGCTCTAAATCCCTCTCTTTCTCACTTTTCTCTCAAGAAACCTAAGCATACAAACTTGAGAAAGAGAGCTCAAATCAAAAGTCCAATCCATCGAAGTTGTAGAAGAAATTGAGAGGAAGATTTTGATATATAGCATGAGTTGTAACTCTCTTTACCTTGTGATTTCCCAAGCTCTTCTTCCTCCTCTTGTGCTCCAAAAATGGCATCCTCCTTGATCCCAAATCTGCCCACAAATTCTGTTTTGGAATGGTGGAAGAGGAGGGAAAAACTTGATTTATAAAACATTAAATGGAATGGAAGGATGAGATTAAATCTTGGGAATTAAGGGCTAAGATTGCTTCCACATGTGAGTCATTTGCTTGCCTCTCATTGGTCTCTTAATGAATTCGTAATGGTAGAAACTAGGGGGTTAGAAATCTGGTTTGTGTAACCAAACTGGATCCCCTTCAGTTACTCTACCGATTGCACTTTTTACCGGTAAACATAACTCTATTCCGGTAAATCTTTTTCTGCTTTTCTGAAAATATTTTCTTCCTCATTTAATCTCCATAATTCCCTCTTAAATATAATCAAATCATCATCCCCAAATTGTCCCTTGATCCATCCAAATTTAGCAAGATTATTTTATCCTGCTGAAAACTCCTGAAAACGAGCAATTTTAGAATAAATCATTTTTAGGGCCTTATAATTTTCTACATTTTTCATTGATATTCTAGCCCTTCATATTTCCCAAAATACCTTATAAATTTTTCCAAATTAATTTTTGCAATAAATTTTATTTTTTGGGATTTTTCGGGCATTTTCCTCATTTTCGGGAAAATCGCCTTAATCGTACTTTGGGCAATAATTTTGTAAAATACTATAAATTTCACTAAATTTCTATAGACTATGCTTTTTGATCTTAGGGAAATCCTGATACCTTTAAATAAATATGTTCAACCTTAAATCTTTAAAATTTTATAATTCCTTATCCAGATCGAATTTCAACAATCGGTTGAATTTCTGGTAATCAGTGAGTTTTGCTCTATTTCTTGGGCATTTGTGAATTTTTCTGATTTTTGGTCAACTGTTTGACTTTTGACTTTGACTTGGTCAAATGATCAAAATGCCCTTACACTTTCTCTTAATGACCAAAATGCCATTTCACAGTATAACTTTTCATAATTTCCCATTTTGCCCTTAATCTTTTGGTTTCTGGCCCTTTAGACAACTTCCAGGAGGTCACCCATCCTAGAACTGCTCCTGGGGTGAGCACGCTTAACTTTCATATTCCTACCAACTTCCATCCACCGGGCCAATTCTGATTCTGCGACTTTCGGCCTATAAATTTATTCCATTTTGAACTATCTATTCTTGAATTCCGTTTCGTTTCATTATCAACAGATTAGCATTTATATCAGTTAGCAGAAAAATTATGAATATTACACCCTAACTAACCATTTCAGGTGCAAGTTTGAGTAAGGGCAAAGGAAAGGTTAGTGAAGCATAAAGGAGCATGATGTGGAGATTAGTTATCAAATTATATAGTGTACATGTTTAAGTATTTGGATTAAATGTAATTCATAAACCTCTTCATGCTTTAGTTACATGCCTATGTGAAATATAACATTTGGATATAGTATTATTATGTTAGTAAAAATGGTATGAAAAAGGATGAGACTAAATGGTAAGAAATAAGTAAAGTTGCAAGATAAAAGGGTCCAAAGCCCTTTTCAATTCCCTAAGTTTGGGTTATGAGGAAAAATAGTAAATGAATCCCAATTGAGCTTAAATTTGGTGGGAAAATAGTTCATATGGTAAGGTTTAAAACAATCTAAAGTTTACTAGAATTGGATTTTTTATATAAGGAGTTATGATTTTCCAAAGTTAAGAGAAAAACCTAGAAAATTGAAAGATGACCATATGACAGTGTAACTTCACGCAATAAACTGTATCAATTGGGCTAGTCTCTGGATAGATGAGTATTTTCCCCTATAGTAAGGATTATAAGCTTCATATTGAAATTGGAACCACTTAATTTCAATTTTTCTAGAATTAGTTATGAATTTTCAAAGTTGGGCCAGAAATCTGGAATTTTGACCAAATGAATAATAACTCGGATTGAAAATTTTTATTTCACTTCTTTGGTCAATCTAAGCTATAAAAGGCCCTAGAGTGGTTCAATAATGAAATAATATGAAGATAATGAGATAAAATAAGGAGTGTTACAAGAACCAAGCTCGCCAAGGGCAAGAAAGAATAGTTGAGAGAGAAGCTACTGCTCATAACCAAAATATTCTCTAGCTTCCTCCACAACTAAAACCTCAACAAATTTCTATGCTCCCTCTAGCTCTAGTTAGGACAGAAGGTAGGATAAAGTACAACTGTGGGTTATTAAATTTTGTAAGCATAACCCACCTACCTTTGAAGGATCCTTAGATGGCCAAGTCGTTGAAAGCCGGATTATGTGACTCGAGAAAATCTTTAGTTATGAATTGCTCTTCAGAAGTCAATGTGCGATTAGAAATACACCACATGGAACAAGATGCTGATAGATGGTAGAGGAATACAAAGTTGATTCTGCAGGCAGGAACATACCTGTAACATGGGAAATTTTTCTAAAACAGCTCAACGAAAAGTATTTTTCCAAGTCGGTGCAAGATGAGAACGAAGTTGAGTTCTTAGTTCTGAGGCAAGAGACAGAGAGTCCTTAGACAAGTAGAGAAAAGTATTTGTAGTTGTCTAGGTATTCTACATACTTGTAGTGGACCCATGATGAGATATGAAATACCGAGAGGATGCTTAGGGGACTAAAGCCAATAATAAGAGAACGAATAGCCCTATGAGGATTACTACATTTAATATAGCAGTTGAGGTCTGCAGAGTGACCGAAAGTAGCCAAAATCATTATGATCAGTTCAAAACCCCATACCTAACAGGGGATCAGGCTAAGCAGTAAAAGGCATCTTTTAAAAAAGAAGAAGAAGAGGGATTCAAAAAGACAGGAAGAAGAGGAACATTTCAATGGGACCAGTCTAGTAAACCATGCAATATATGTAGACGTAGTCATGGGAATAGACCCTACCTAGCTGGACAGAATGTCATTATAAGTGCAGCAAGCCTAAACACTATGCTAAAAAAGGTAACCAGTTGTTAGAAAAGACCAAAACCCAAAGCTCAAGTAGAGTTTTTACCATTATCCAGGAAATGACTTGTAAGTCCCCCGAAATGATGTAAGGTACTGATAATATATGTAATTACTTGATACATACAATGCTGACATGGACGCAATTTATTAGTTTATTTTATATAATTGTACTGAGCATCTGGGTCTAACCAATATAAACATTATTGTACTATGATTAGTTTGATATGTATGTACTTTTATGATAGTGATATGATTATCAGTCTCAATGGGTCGTCTGCCAATAATCTCTTATCGGACCATAATAAGAAATCTTGGAAGTACCCAGTAGAGAAGAAAGATCCATATGTTGAGATTAGAATGATCTCTACCTCTGGGATTAAATCAGGAAGATGTTTAAGGAAGGGACCGGAATAGTCTGGTAATACTTGAGGTTATTAGATATCATGAGCTATCAGGGTGGTAGGATATGATCGTATGTCAGACAAATTATATGCCAGAAGAAATAGAGCAATATATTAGAATCACCTAAAAGGTCACATGAGTCACAGAAGCAAGAAGATGGAACATAGACAGTGATAAGATCTTGTCTAGTGATTCTAATGCTAAGGATGAATAAAGATGTAAAATACAAATAGTTGAAGTATAGTTATGATAGCCCAATTATAATAATTAGAAAGTGAATAGTACCAAAAGTACTAGAGTTGCTAAAAAGCTCCATAATCATTAAGAGTAAGGCAGATAGACTATGATAGATACAGTAACAAAAGCGGCAACCTCAATAATCACAATAGATTTTTTTATTTGAGCCGGCCTTAAGTTTAACAACAATAAAGGCATAGAACTAGCATCAGAGTTTGAGGATACTTCATGATGAATTATCTACTAGTATATAGGATTAAATATTATGTGATAAAAGACTCCATGTGAATGAACTGCAAAGCTGAAATGACCATGGGGTATATTAGTCAAGAAATCCTAACAGCTACCGAAGGGAAGGTCAGGTAGCCCATTATAACGATACAGATGATGAGAAATAGAGAAAGAAGATATATGCTACACCCCAGAATAATAAAGGCAAGTAATACAAAACTAGAGATGCTTTAAGAGATGAGATTTAAACAAGTGATATTTCACAATTTTTCAGGCATCATAGAAGGGTGTGATCCTCAGGCCAATTATAGAATGGAGGAATGAAATTCTCATTTTTAAATGCCATTGCCAACTGATTCAGGAACTCAAGAGAAGTTTCCCTAACTGGGATATAAGATGACATAATATGATAAGAAAAGAAAGTACCCAACATAAAGCATACCAGAGGAAGAGCAAATCCCTGATAAACAGGGATTAAGTAGGACCAGTCATCGCAGTTAGGAGAGCTACTTCCTGATAGACAGGGAGAAAAGCATAAATGTATTCCTGATAGACAAGAATCCAATAGGACTCCAATGGGAAACCATTGTGTGCTTCATATATTGTCCCACCAGAGAAAGAAAGTAGTAAAGACAAAGCATATGGAGTAAACCATCCCTAATACGAAAAGAAAGAAGATAAGCTGATAATAGTCAGGGACAGAATCCCTTAAATAATTTGTGTACAAGATAAGCCACTGAGATAAACAGAATGCTAATCCTCTCTCTGTTATGTCATAGTAACGATCAAAAAAGAAGTAGTAAGGATTGATAGATCCTAAGATATTACAGTTGGCATAGACAAATACATTAAATAAATTAGTAAGAGGAATAAAGTAATATCTGAAAGTTCAAATAGTTCAACAAGAACATGTGGCCTAAAAGGGATAAGTTATGAAGCATATAAGGAAGAGAAAAAGTTCTAAAGAGACAAAGAGGAATAAGCAAGGCCTAAGAAGACATGTCGGCTTCTACAATTAATTTTGGGGAATTATCAGACTAGCTACCACTGAGGATAGATGACTTATTCTCAACTTATGTTTGATGGTTTCAAAGTTCCAAGGGTAAAAATGACTCCAGTATCAACAGTTTCAGAAATAAGAAGAGGCAATATGCCTCCAAAAGAGAAACATAGCTCTTAAGGTCTGCAGACCTAGTTAACATTAAATAGAGAGCTTTTATGGATGAGTCATAAGCATCATGCTACTCTTTGGCACAACTTAAGGCTAAGATTGAGATAAGAAGGCTTCCTCACGATGGTTAGCTAGTACATGAGAAAGTACCCTTGATTATTTCTACAGATAGCTCGACTGTCAATTAGGATAAGCTTATTCCAAGTTTTCAAGTGAGAATGAAAAGTCAATACAGAGCAGAGCTGTAAGTCCAAAATGAGTTATGGTCAAGCCAACTATGGAGCAAGATGAGCTTAAGGAACAAAGAATGGAAGAAAGCTTCTAAGATTGAAGCTTAAAGCCTCCAGTATAATTGAGAACAGATAATTATGAGGCTAGTTCAATAACGAGAAATATAGAAAGTAGATTGAAAGTTTCTCTAAACTAGAAAGCACAGAAGAACCAAGGGAAGTGAAAGATTTTATAAGTTCCCTATTGGAGTGCTAAAGTTCAGAAAAGAGTGTTATATCCCTCTAAAGCATACTATGAGGTATGAGTATGGGCAAAGAAAGAAAGAGGAAGAATGAGAAATCCCTAGACATTATATAAATTTGCCAAATATCTTAAAGAAAAGATGTAAGGGTAAGTTGAGGGTGAAATTATAGAAAAGTGACAGATAGCCAAAGTCAACAACTAATGAGGTGGACAAAATAAACTGAACAGTGAAATGTGAGGAATAAGCAAATTGACTCAAAGTTATTTTTCAAAAGTAATGTTCAGTTAGCAAATATTAATAAGCTCTAGTAAAGAGAGAAATTGGCATGATTCTAAAACCGTGATAGAATGGTTATGAAGATAAAGCATATAGAAATGTGATAAGTTAGTAAGTAATTCATGCCAATAAGAGAAGATGACAGTTAATGATAAGGTTGGAGATCATATATCCTTCGGGATATCTTCAATAATAAGAATTAAGTCAGTCTTCAAGGCTAACGGAGCCCAGTTAAAGAGATGTTTTAAGATGAAATGACAACTAAGAATGTAGAGAGAGCTAATGCCAGAGAAGAATTAAGTAGGGAAATGGACAAAAAGATAAAAATCAAGAACTTAGAGTTGTTTAACTCTGATGGTAAATTTTGAGGACGAAATTTATTTTAAGGGGGTAGAAATGTAATATCCCTTCTTTTATGTAAATTGAAATAGAGGTTAAACTGATTGTTATGGGATTGAATGAGACTCAGAGAAATAAAAGTATAGAAAGAGAAGATGTCAATGGATCAAAGAGACTCTGGTTAATTTAGTCATAAGGCTTTGAAATTACTAAGAATGTAAGCCAGGAACGTAAATGTCATTAAGTATAAAGGCCAAGGGCAATATAGTCATTAGACATGAAGGGCCAAATCGATAATCAAAAGCCAAGTTAGAACTCGTAGATAGAAAGTACAAAAAGTAGATGTTGTTGGAACGGAAAAATTAAAGTTAACCCGGCCCTAATGGTTTGAATTCTTTTAAGAACTCTGTAGTTAAGCATGCTTGCCTTGGAGTAATTTAAGGATGGTTGACCTCCTGGGAAGGACCCAAGGGTCATTAGACAAAAAACCAAGGGCAAAAAGGTCAAGGGCAAAATGGGAATTATGAAATAATAGACAAAATAAGGGCATTTTGGTGATTATGAGAAAGTAAGGGCATTTTGGTCATTTGAAAAATTTAAAGTCAAACAGTTGACCAAACTAGTAGAAAAAGTCACAGATGCCCAAAAGATAGAGCAGAGCTCACTGATTAACAGAGATTCGATAGATTGTTGAAAATCATCCTAGATTTTTATTTATAGAATTTTGAAGATTTAATGGCCAAAAATAATTATTTGAGGTGTTAGGAGACTTAATCAGTTGAGTTCAGGGCATAGAAAAATAAAGTGAATTTTATAATATTTTATAAATTATTGCCCAATATACGATAAAGGCGAAGTCCCAGAACGGAGGAAAAAAGGCCCGAAAATCCTGAAAATATAACTTTATTCAAAAATTAATTCTAGACAATCTGGAGGGCAATTTAATGAAAGGAAAAGGGCTAGAGTATCAATGAAAATTATAGAAAATTTTATTGCCCTAAAAGATATTTGCTCATCAGAAATATGTTTTTCAAGGATTTTCTACAGGATAAAATTACCCTGTTTTTTTTGTTGACATCGAGTTGTATGATTTCCCACCTGAATGTAGCTGCTATTGTCAAGATCAACCTGATTGTGGTTGATTTCACAACAGGACTGAAGGTCTCACTAAAATTGACTCCCAGTGTCTATTGGAACCCTTTGGCAACTAATATTGCCTTGTGCTTCAAGATCGATCCATCGTCCTTGTATTTAGCCTTCAACACCTATGTGTTGTTGATCAACCTTTGATTTCAAAATGGGCTAAGTATTCAGATTTTATTTCTCATCAGTGTTGTATGCTCCTCTGTCATAGCTTGACTCCAATCTGCAGAAGATAAAGCTGTTGAACATTGTGTGGTTCAGAACTCTTTGCAATCGTGACATTGTCCTCTGCCTCCAGAAGCCTAACATATGGATATCTGGGTCTAGTTATACCATCTTTAGCCCAGGTTATCATAGAATGTTGATTCATGGGCTACGACATTGAGGCTGGTTCAGAGTCTAATGGAGACAAATTTTTGGGCTCAGATTCATTAGATATCTCCAAGGCTAGAGATTCAAGAGTGATATTTTCATAAGACAAGTTCGTGCCATCAAAAGACACATTTGAACCATTAGAGGGGATAATAGAACCTGTGCTAATACTCACATTTTTATCAACCTGTTGATTATTATCCTGAGGATGACAAGTTTGAATAATGAGAGGAACTAAGCCTTTAGAACCTGAGCAAGGACTTGAACTCTTGCGACTCATGAAACCTAAAATAAAGGGAAATATCAAAGGATAAAAATTAACATGCCTATAAATGAACACCTTTCCATATTGACTTAAACATTTGTGGCCCTTTTGTTGAGATGCAACCCCTAAGTAAACACACTTCTGACTGTGAAATTGGAATTTATGAGCATTATAAGGTTTCAGACATGGATAGCATGCTCAACCGAATGGTTAAAGTGATTCATATGTTGGTTCAATCTTATATAATATGAACAGGGGTGTTTGTCCATTGCATACAAGAGTCGACAATCTATTAATCAAGTATAATGCCATTTGAAAAGCTTCTACCCAATGTACCATAGGCATATGAGCATGAGCCAGCAAGGTCAAACCAGTCTCCACTAGATGGGGTTGCTTCCTCTCTACTCTTCCATTTTGAGCAGAGGTGTAAGGACAAGTGAATCTAATGTTAATTCTATCTTCTTGAGCTATTAGAATGAATGGCTTAAACTTTGTGCCATTGTCACTGATTGCACTAAGCCACAAATTGTAAACTTAGGTCGCTGGTTAGTCTTGAAAATGGATCAAGAATATTAATTTTGATTTCTAAGGATTGTACAGTGACAACCCCAGGGTCGTTCTCTTTGGAAGCTACTATTGCGTACCATCCTTAGCTTGTGATTATGCTTGTGATACAAATGCAATCAGTTTTGAAATCAAATTATGCTATGTACCTGAACTAATTACAAAATAAAACTTGTTTTTGGTATTTGTTTTAGTGAGAAGTAAAGTAAAGAACAGATTGGAGTATGAAAAGAGTATGTGATGATGGTTTCCTCTTGAAAACGAATTGTGCCATCATAGTTCGCAAAGGATTAGGGAAAGCATCGACTTTCACACTAAGTTTTGTAATAAAAAACTCCAACAACTCTCTGGGTCATAAATCTCATGAATTGAACTACAATTCATAAAATCCTTTAAGAAAACTAAATGTGTGTACAGAAATCTCAAAGTGACAAAATCAACTCCATACATTGTTGACTTTAAAACCAAGCACAACTAGGATGATAGAAGAGAACAACAAGACTTCATTGAATAAGCAAAATGAACTCCATTCTACTTTATCAATCACAAAACAACTCAATACACATTAATCCAAGTTTAGCTCAACCGAGACCAAGCATTTACACACAAATTACAAAGTCCAACTTGGAATCCAAGTAATCCATACTGTAAATACAGATTGAAAGTAAATACTCCCCTTTCGGCACTTCAAACAACGGCTCACTTCATCTTCAAGAGGATGGATATTGCTCAGCTCCTCATTGATGATGGAATCGAGCTCAGCAATAATGATTAAGGCATGATGAATGGATGGATGGTGAAGAAATAGATGAAAATAGGGTTTGTCTGTGAGTGGAAGGTGAAAATGGGATGAGTTTTTGCCTCCTTTCTCTTCTAGCTCTCTTCTCTGCCCTCTAATTTGGCAAGTTAAACCGTTCTGGATCAGGTCTCTAAGGTTGGGTCGGGTTATTTTTGTAACACTCCTTATTTTCCCTTATAAACATCATATTAGATCACTAATGAACCACTTTAGGGCCTTGGAGAACTTAAATTGACCAAAGAAGTGAACTTGAAATTTTCAAAAATGTGTACTGTTCATTTGGTCAATTTCCAGATTTCTGGCCCAATTTTGAAAAATCATAACTAATTCTAGCAAAATCCAAATTGAGTGGTTCAAATTGATTGGGCAAGTTTTGGAACTAGTGAGTATTTTTCCCTTATAGATCACTTAATAATCTTCAAATTTCTATTTGAAGATTATTAAGTGATCTATAAGGGAAAAATACTCACTAGTTCCAAAACTTGCCCAATCGATACAGTTAATTACGTGAAAATCAGTGTTCATTTGGTAACTTTCCAGTTTTTCCAGATTTATCACTTAACTTTGGAAAATCCTAACTCTTTATACACACATCCAAATTTAGTAAAATTTGGCTCATTTTAAAAATTAGGACGTGTAGTATTTAACTGGAAAGTTTCAGCTCAAATGAAGATCGTTTGCTATTTTTCCTTGTCACTCAAAAACAGGGCAAATTTGAGGGTCTTGGAACCCCTTACTTGAAAACTTGTCATTTCTAAAATTTTATTAAAACCTCTTTGATCATTTCCAAACTTCTCTTAATGCATACCTAACTTGTCTACTTCTTTTGAACATCTTCATGCATGCATTCACATATGTTCTCTATTTATCATGTAGAGGTTTAGCATTACATTAAACATACCAACACATTAACATGAATTCAACATTTTTACATAACTTGGCAAGTTAAAACATATCATCATGCTAACTTCAATCATCATTCAACTTGCCTCTT
>JANTPZ010135121.1:0-14968 GCA_025593235.1 Vachellia pachyceras
CCTAGTGAGTTTTAACTTGTCATATTGGTTTTTAATGCTTCCTAATTCCTTGGCTCACTTTACCCCTGTACAATTTCTCATTTTAAAGCTAATGGAAGCATTAAAATCATCAAAAACACACTCATTCCTGCACTTTCCAGATTTGCACGAAAATTGCCAAAAATTGGAAAAATGGTTCTTTTCAACTTTTCTTGACATGCAACTTCATTTTCTTGTTTCTAACCTTATTTCCATAGATTATGTAGCTTAAACTCAACTCTCCTACATCCCATGAAAATTTTGGCAGCATAACCCCTTAGGGTTTTCCATTCCAAAATTTGCAAAATAACCAAATAACAACCAAACAAAAACCAATAGGATCCTAAGCCTGCTTGGAGTTGTTTTCTAGCAACTCTTTCATCTAAATATCACTCTTTCTTGTTTCTCTCTCTTAAAAACTCAATATTCCAGCAGCCAAAATTCATCATAATCCATTAAATTAAACCATTGAGAGTGGAGAGGAGAGCCTATAGGGATCAAAACAGAGAATATTTCATCAAGAAATCCTAACTTACCTTGAACTTTTGAGTGGATTTTGCTTCTTCTTCTTGTTCCCAAGTTGACGCCATTTCTCCTCTCTTTTTGCTGCTGGGAGGGCTGGAAAATCTGATGTAAAAGTGTAGTAATGAGGTGGCATTTTAATCTAATGGTATAAATTGTTTCTTGTAAAATTGTCATGATCTAATGGTCCTTATTTAGCCACCAAGTTGAACACCTTTTCCTTTCTCATTGGTTGCTGAAAAGTGGTCATTATTGAGGCTAAAAATCTGGTTGGGCTTTGGTTACACTAACCAAACCAAATCCCATTCGGTTACTTCGACTAATTACAATTTTTACCGGTAAACATAACTTTATTCCGGTAAATTTTTCTCTGCTTTTCTGGATTATTTTATTCCTCTTTTAATCTCCATAATTCACTTACTAATATGATGAAATATTTATCCAAAAATATCCCTGAAATTTGTCCAAAAATAACAGGGTAATTTTATCCTGTCGAAAATCCCTGAAAACGTGCAATCGGAGGGCAAAATATTTTTAAGGCCTCAAAAATTGCTGCATTTTTTATTGATACTCTAGCCCTTTTTCTTTTCCCAAAATTCTCTCTAGATTGTCTAAAATTAGTTTTTGAAATAAATTATATTTCTGGGATTTTTTGGGTCTTTTTCCTTTTATTCGGGAAAATATCCTTTATCGTATACTGGGTAATAATTTTATAAAATACTATAAAATTCACTTAATTTTTCTATACTCTGGTCTCTGATCTTTGAGAACTCCCAATACCTTAAATAATTTTTTCCCTTTTCTGCCCTTCAAAATTATACAGATAAAAATCTAGTCCGAATCTAAAAAAATCCGGGACCCACGGTTGTGATCAGCGAGTCGAGCTCTATCTATTGGGCATCTGTAAATTTTTTTCAACTGTTGACTTTTTGACTTTTGACTTTAACTTTGTCAAATGACCAAAATGCCCTTCCTTTTTCTCTTATTTACATTTTGCCCTTACTTTCTCTAATTTTTCATAATTCCCATTTTACCCTTACTTTTAACACTTAAAGACCTTTAAGTCCTTGGTCTTTTTGTTAAATGACATATGGGTCATTCCCAGAAGTTCACCCATCCTCAAATTGCTCCGAGGCAAGCACGCTTAACTGCGGAGTTCTCATAAAATTTCTCCTGTTGAGCCAGGTCTGACTTTGGGTTATTTAACCCATCTGCATCAACTTTTTCGTGCTTTCTATCTGTGGGCTCTAACTTGACTTTTGACTACTGGTTTGGCCTTTTTCATCTAATGACCATATTGCCCTTAGTCTTTATACTTAATGACATTTATGTCCCTAGCTTACATTCTTAGTAATTTCAAAGCCGTAGGACTAAATTGACCGGGGTCTCTTGGTCCATTGACATCTTCTCTTTCTGTGCTTTTATTTCTAAGCCTTATCTTATCTCATATCTATCAATTTGACCTCTATTTCAATTTACAGAAAATGGTGGATATTACACCATGTATGCCTGAAAATGGTTTGAAATATTACTTGCAAACCTTCATGCTGGGATCCAAGTTATACATATGCAACAATAGTTTTCTTAGTAAATATGGTTTTAAAATTTATACCACGCATGCTTGATAATATTTTGGAGAGGACTAAATACAAAACGCTGGTTACTAACAGCAGTATTGTTAGTCATTGGTGTACCATGGTTAATTACAAGCTTGCCTATTATTCATTGGTGTTAACTCACATATGTTATTCTTAGCTTCAACTCATGCCTGTTATTTGTGGCCTCTAGCCGCACCTGTTGTTACTTACCCTCATGAACTATGTGTTCATGCCTGTTTTCGTAAACTCGAGCTGTAGCTGATTATTTACAATCGTAACTTGAGAATTACCTTTTTCAATCGATTCTGTTAAACAAGTTGTTTTAACATGTATTTGAAATCATCTAATGAATGATCTAGTATGCAACTTTAAATAGTGATTTATTTGATAAATAACACAAAAATTGATTACATTTTATAGAAACTGAGATTTATTTTTATGTTATTTATCAAATTTAAATCACTTATATTGTTTTCTTCCATTTAGTTAAGTTTATAAATGGGGCATTATTCACCATAAATTTATGTTAGCTTTAGATAGACCATTTGACCCTATACCTCTGATTGAGTAGTGAAGAGTCTCCTTGTTGTTATTAAATAAGCTGGCATATTTTGTAGCTACTATTGGCGTATGATAATCACTATTTTATAGGGGTTAATTGTACACAATATCAACCTCTTGATATCTTATTTGAATATAAATACACCAATGAGAGGTTAATTGTGTTAATGAAGGATTAAAGAGATTTGTTGCTAATTTTGAGATATTTTATCATCCCTTGAATCACTTATTGAATTTTCTAAAATTGCCTATTATTTGAAATGCATGACATTATATAAGGTATTTGTTTAATGCTATAGGGGATCAATAATGCTGTGCAAAAAGGGAAGGAGTAACTGAAGAAGAAAACAAAAATGGAACAGTGGTGCCAACTGGAGAGAAAACAGAAAGAGATAAGATTCTGGTTTAAAACTAATTAGACAACAAGCTGTAACAATTTAACGTTAGTTAGAACTAATTGGGAAAGGAATAAGCTGACAAAAAAATGAGAAATAGTAAAAAGAAGGATCCATCCTTTTATCCAAGAATCCATCCTCTTATCTAGCAGACACTAATCCTCTTGGGGACACATCTGCCATTTGCAAAGATATTTTGCATCTCCCATGAGTCCATTCCATTTTTTCCAGAACCACCATCACACTTTCGGATGAGCCTGGAGGTCCACGCACTGGATCTATTTCTCCATCATCTCAACACAACTTCAGCCACACTCCACACCTCCTCCTGATTTAACCTGTCACCATCGTCAAAAATCGATTGGCCCGCTTTTCAAGACCCTGTGACCTCTCTCCTATCCATAAATTTAAATCAGGACCCTGTGACCGCTTTTCAAGAAAATCACTGAAGTGGAAGAGGAAGTTGCAAGGAAGAGATTGGTATATGTTTCAAGGTAGTAATCTTCCTTACCTTGAAGATTCACCAAGCTTTTCTCTCTTCTTTGGCTCTAAAATGGCGTCACTTTGCTCCCCAAAATCTGGAATGTGTCGTGCAAATGGCTGGAAAGATGAAGGAAAATGTTGTTTTATTAATTCCCCATTTAATGATCTAATGGCTAAGATCTCATCTTGTAAACTAAAGTAGATCTAAGGGTTTATGTCAAGCCACTTGTCATGCTCTTATTCTCCCTCCTAAAGTGACTTTTACAGCTGTAATTGGGGGGTAAAAATCTGATTCCCCTTTGGTTACTCCAACCAGACTGGATCCCATTCGGTTACTTTTACTGATTACACTTTTTACCGGTAAACTTAACTTTATTCCGGTAAATCTTTTTCTACTTTTCTGGAGATATTTTCTTTTTCATTTAATGTCCATAATTCCATCTTGAATATAATAAAATTATTATTCCCAAAATACCTTTTAATTATCTCAATTTTTACAGAATTATTTTATCCTGTCCAAAATCCCTGAAACGGAACAATCGGAGAGCAAATTTCTTTTAGGGCCTTGAAAAATACTATACTTTTCACTGATTCTCATGCCCTTTTCCTTTTTCCAAAATTCCCTCTAAATTTTCCAAAATTAATTTTTGAAATAATTATATTTTGGGGATTTTCGGGGTATTTTTCCCAATTTTCGGGAAAACCGTCTTGATTATATACCGGGTAATAATTTTATTAATTACTACATAATTCACTGGATTTTCCATATTTTTCTCCAAATTTTTAAAGAGCTCCTGATATTTCAAATAATTATTTTTCCTCTTTTACCCTTCAAAATTCCGTAGACGGAAATACGTCATTGCGACCGGTATGTAGAGATCTATCTTTTGGGCATCTGTAAATTTTTCTGATATTTTGGTCAAATGGCTGACTTTTTGACTTTGACTTTGACTTTCTTTTGTCAAATGATTAAAATACCCCTTAACTTTCTCATAATTACCATTTTTCCCTTACTTTCTCTACTTTTCCAAAAATTACTATTTTGCCCTTACTTTTGATACTAAAAGACCTTTATGTCCTTGGTCTTTTATTAAATGATGTATCGGTCCCTTTTCTGAAGGTTTTCCCATCCTTGTATCATTCTAAGCAATTTTCCTTAACTCTGGAATTCCTACGGAACTCCGTGTACTAAATCAAGTCTATCCTTACGACTTGCGGCCTATAGTCTTTCTTTCTGTACTATTTACCTCTGATTTCTCTTTTCATTCCTAGCTATTGGATTAACATTTCATTCGGCTAGCATAGAAATTTATGGATATTACACATCCAGTCCTCCATTTTCTTCCTTTTTCCAGATCTTCATCTCTCCTTCATCCTTTTAACCAAGATTTTACCTCACCTTCTCACCACCGGTAGTTTACAGCCCTCATCCAGACCTTGTGACCTCTCTCCTATTCATCCTTGCTGTAGCTATTTTCCAGATTTTACCTCACCTTCTCACCACCGGCAGTTTCCAGCTTTAGCTTTCACTATGCCTGAACCTTTCAACCTTCGCCATAGAACCACTCAGATATCAGTTCATCACCGTTGATGCTGCTGTGAGGTTATCTATGTCCAGCTAATCCCCTTGCATTCTTGAGAGTTATGATGGAACCAGCGCTTGATTCACAGGGAGTTCCTCATTCTCACTGAGTCACCTTGAAAGATTTAATGTGTGGTGTTAATTCATTAGTAGATGTCGTACTGAATGGATTTATGTATGACTCAGACTTGTTAGCTCAACGATAGTTCATGCTGCCGATTTAATTCATATATTTGGATAATAAACTTTGTGATTTATAGTAGTTATTAATTCATTCATTGTGCTTGTTTGAGACTTTGATTGATTAGTAATGAACAACTTGTGAATGATGTCGATTGATGTTGTTTTTGGAAGTGGCCAAGTAATATTCGTTCCATTTTTCTGTTGGATCTGCGTGGGAGTTATTTCTGTTAAGAAATACCATTGAACCCATGCTATGGAAGAGGCAACGAAGGGAAAATCATAGACTCTCAGGAAGCTGTTTACATATGAATTCACTTTCCTATTCTAGCTTTATTACATTTCGAATTAGGTGACAAGAAAAATCACATAAATAATAGCTTGGAGAATAATTTTTGCTTTAGAATACAATGACAGAACAATATCTCCCTTAATCTTGTTGAATTAATTTACCAATTAGTTACATAGAGACAACTTAAGCTCCTTAGAGAGCGACCTCGAGATTGTGCCACTAATTGCATAGTTTGACTATTAAATTTGACTCCAAATGATAGAGATCAAATTTTGGCATCGTTGCTAGGGAGTTTAGTTTCTTTGGTTTTTAGTTAGTAGTCTTTTGCAAATTTAGGATAGGACATTCTTTTTGTTTGTTATAATCCCTACTATTTCTTAGGATTAGTTGGTTTGTTTCTACTATAATCATTGTGTAACTTCATAATTTTACCCTATTATGTATTCTTATTATATAATCTAGTTCTTTGCGTAATCTATGTTTTGCTACCTATATTGTGTTAGATGCTTTAATTAGAACCAGAATTTAGCTTTAGTTTTTTTTTCTGTTTGGGGATTGAAATTTGAATGAAGTCTAAATGAAAAATTGCTGAAATACCTCATTTTGATTGCTAGAATTTGGGCACCTTGTAGTAGAGTTAATTACTGAAATCCATCTGTTCGTAGAGCTTACATTATTATACTAACCTTTGAAAAATATTTGTGACATCTCTTGGCATTCCTTGTGAAACTATTGCACTTGATCTTGTTTTCTTTGCAATTAGATCAACCTTATTGTAGATTTTCCTCTTTGATTGGAACTGGACCTTCATTTTGTTGTTGTCTAGTTTGGGAAATTAATACCAGGATCTGTAAACACTTGTGAATAATATATTTTGTAACATTGTTTTGGAAATCTGAAGTTGAGCTGGTCATTTTGAAGTTTGGAAGCTGTATTTCTGCATCCTATGTCTTTGGATAAAGCTGTGATGCCTCTTTTTCTCTTGTTTCTTGGTTTTTAACACTACATGCTACTGGTTTTATTCATGTTGTCATTGCCTTGTAACTGATAAAAAAATTTATTTCTATTTTACTTTGATTTGATTACATTAGGAAAAGAAAAAAGGGGTTATCTATTGAACATCATGTGCTTGATACATATTTGCTTGAACTGCATCTTGAATACAACTATTAGTGTTGTGATTCTGGGCCTTATGAATCAATTTTTGTTGCTGGGGCTATTAAATAGTTGTAGTTTTCATTGTCCAAAGCATGCATGACCAAATCTAAAAAACAAGAAATTGTTCCATTAGATCAAGAAAAAAATAGGACCCTTAAAACTTTAAGAAAAGGGAAAAGGAGTGAGGACATAAATACTTCAATTCCACTACTGCAAGTACCTTTTGCACGATCCTCACATCCACATTGAGAGCATCTTCATCTAATTCTTGTCATAATAGTGACACATCTAATTTTGAATCTGTATTGGGTGATTACATTGATAATCATTTTGTAATGGAGCCTAATGAGGAAATACCTAGTGATCCGACTAAGCCACAAATTGTAAACTTAGGTCATTAGTTAGTCTTGAAAATGGATCAGGAATATTAATTGTGATATCCAAAGATTGTACAGGGACAACCCCAGGGTCGTTCTCTCCGGAAGCTACTATTGCATACCAATAATCCTTAGCTTGTAATTATGCTTGTGATGCAAATGCAATCAGTTTTTAAATCAAATTATGCTATATACCTAAACTAATTACAAAATAAAACTTGTTTTGGTATTTTCTGGTGAGAAAGAGAGTAAAGGCAGATTTAAATGTGAAAAGGGTATGTGATGGTGGTTTCCCCTTGAAAACAAGTTGTGCCATCATAGTTCGCAAAGGATTAGGGAAAGCATTGACTTTCGCACCAAGTTTTGTAATAAAAAACCCCAACAACTCGCTGGGTCAGAAATCTCATGAAATAAACTCCATTCCATGAAATCCTTTAAGAACACTTAGTGTGTGTATGGAAATCGCAAAGTAACAAAATCAACTCCATACATTGTTAACTCTAAAACAAAGCACAACTAGGATGATAGAAGAGAACAACAAGATTTCATTGAATAAGCAAAATGAACTCCATTCTACTTTGTCAATCACAAAACAACTCAATACACAATAATCCAAGTTTGGCTCAACCGAGATCAAGCATTTACACACAAATTACAAAGTCCAACTCGGAATCCAAGTAATCTATAATAGAAATATAGATTGAAAGTAAATACTCCCCTTTCGACACTTCGAACTTTGGCTCACTTCATTTTCAAGAGGATGGAGATGCTCAACTCCTTATGGGTGATGGAATCGAGCTATGTATGGATGATTGAGGCATGATAAATGGATGGATGGTGAGGAAATGGAGGAAGTAGGGTTTAGTGTGTGTGGAAGATGAAGAAAATGGAATATGGATGTGGTCTCTGCCTCTCTTCTTCTCTCCTCCCTCTCTTCTTTCCAACCTCCTCTTCCAGCCTCCTCAGAAAATACCCTAAATGGCATGTTAAAACTGTTCTGGGTCGGATCTATAAACCAAGTCAGGTTATTTTCCATCTGGAGTAAAAATTTGTGCTGATGTGTGATATTCGCCGCTGCGAACCTCTCCCGAGAGTTCATGCTTGCTGATAGAGTTGGAAAAACGGGTTGGGCCCGCGGGCCCAACCCGCCAAAAACTGGCGGGTTAGGGCTGGCGAAAGCCAGCCCGCGCAGGGGGCGGGCTGATTTCAGCCCGCCCCGCGGGTTGGCGGGCCAGCCCGCCAACCCGCCAGTTTAATTTTTTTTTAAAAAAATACATATTATATATATTTTCTTACCTTTTTTCATCCCAATTTTTTTACAAAGGAAAAAGTAATATTAAACTCCATTTTTAGGAAATTATTGAACACTTATTGATGAGATTAGAAAGAGAATCATGAAAATATGCAATCTTATAGAAAAAAATTGAGTGAAAAATAGTAAAAAAATTATTTTTATAAAAAAAATTAAAATAAAAAATCTGGCGGGTTGGCGGGCCGTGGCGGGCTCGGTGGGGATTCCCAGCCCGCCACCTGAAAAGGTTGTTGGCGGGCTGACCCACCCAGCCCGTCAACCCGTGCGTTCTCAACCCTACTCCCAGCTAACCCATCTTGACCAACACTGCATTGTCCGATTAAGGTCCGGTTTCGGCACCTTGCCTTTTTTGGACTCGGGACTCGTATGGACTCGGAAATTTCCAAACTTCTGCGATTCCGTCTAAAAATCTATTCGCTTTTCTCAGGCCATATCGTCTCTTCTATTCCCTGAGTCGGCACAGGCTTCCTCGGTATCGGAAAGTCATCTGTATTTGGTAGACTAGACACTTGTATGATTTTGTCATAACCATTGCCGATGGGTTCGCAAAACAATCCCACAGTTCAAATCTCCAACATACCGCACACTGCCGTAGCCAAAGAGCTCTTAGAATTTCTGGAGTCCATAAACGGTCCTGGTTCAGTCTTCGCCTTGCAAATCTTTACGGAGCGCCAGAACTGGAAGTCGCGAGGCTTCGGCCGCGTCCAGTTTGCTACCCTCGATGGTAAAGAGAAAGTTCAATCACTTTCTCTTCAAGACCGCCTTGTCTTCAAATCCCACTACCTCAAAATCTCTGACAGCTCAGACGACATAGTCTTCAGGCCCACCAATGCAAGAAACCGGGTCGACAATGGGGTTCTGCATGCGGGTTTTATGGTTAAAGAGAACTGTATGAGTGTGTTGGAATCCTGGGATGGTGTGAGAGGATGGATCATGCCCGAGAGAGAGAGGGTTGAGTTTTGGGTTTGGCAGGGGAAAGAGTGTTACAAACTGGAAATACTATTTCAGGATATATTGGAGACAAAAGGGTATTTTTTTGAGGAAGGAAAACCGAATGCACTACTTCTGAAGGTATGCCTTAAAACTGTTGCTGTTATTTCATATATCTAGGTGAATTTATTTCTGTAGATATGTACTAACGGTGGCGCTTTTTCCCCATTTACTTGGAATTTACTGACCTTGTGACACGTTCTCACAGAAAGTGCCAATAACGGGAATACAAGAGGGAGGTAATATTTAACTAAATGTGTGTAGATAAATTAACTAATTCTTGGTTGAATTTCCTGAGATCAGAGTAAAAGTTCGTCAAGTCTTTCTTTAATAGCCCGATTATTTCCAGAGGAGAAAGATTGAAAGGTTCTCGTCAGTTCGATAGTCAGTAATTACAACTGTTCTAATTTGGTTTGAAGTTCTTATTTTGCTCCGTGTCTTAACATCTAGTGAGGTTGAATTGTGGCATAGTCGTTGTGTTGGCGTTTTCAGTGACTTGTAATATTAACAACAATAGACCAAATGGCTACTTGTGTTTCTAAAAGCTTCCAGCCATTCAACTTCTCATTACCATTCAATGGATCGAATGAGCTAGCTATGGCTTGAATTTCTGCTTATGAAATGAACGGTTCTGTATGGTTATTCTATTATTGGAATATGGCTTTTACAGTCTCTTTGCCGATCCCTAGGGAGGGGGTGGTGTTTTTGTTCTATGGTTTTATAGCTCTTGTCATTATTGGCTCCTTCATTTGGCCATTTCTTATCTTCTAAAAAAAATTAATAGTTGTTTTACCCTCTTATAAAACTTATTGCCACATTTGTTCATTACAGCTCAAATACGGACCAAAGATCTATAAAAAAAAAGCTGGGCCAAACATAGCATCAAAATTTAAAGCTGATAGGTACCACTTCTGTCAGGAGGATTTTGAATTTGTTTGGGTGAGGACGACAGACTTCTCGCCCATGAAGTCAGTTGGACACTCTACCTCATTTTGCTGGGTCATTGAAGAAGAATCATTTGCTGCAGATGTTTTTCAAAGTTTCCCTCTCTACATAGGAAATTTAAATGATCTAATTCTAGAAGAGGGGGAAGAATTCTGTTCTTCGTCGGAAATAGTTCCACTTGTTAAGTGTGGTTCAGATTCAAAGTTACCATATGAGATTATTTTTCATCTCAATTCTCTTGTTCATACACAGAAAATAAGTTTTGGTTCAGTCGATGATGATTTGATTGATTTGTTCAGCACCTTAAATGAAGAAACTTCTGCTGTAATTCTTCAAAAGCTGCACAACCTAAAGTCCACATGTTACGAACCCCTAAAATATGTGAAGAGTCAATTACATGTGCTAAGGTGTAAAAAGAGAACCATTCCACCATCACCACATAAAAGGTTGACGGATAATAACATCATGAGTTGCCATAGAGCCTTGGTTACCCCATCAAAGATTTATTGTCTTGGTCCTGAGCTTGAAACCTCTAATTATGTGGTAAAGCATTTTGCATCATATGCTTCAGACTTCATTAGAGTTACTTTTGTTGAAGAGGATTGGAGTAAGCTTCCAACAGGTGCAGTCTCCACTAGCATTCAAAAGGGCATCTTTTCAAAGTCTTTTGAAACTGAAATACATAAGCGGATATTGACTATTCTTGAAGAAGGGATCGTAATTGGAGCTAAAAGATTTGAGTTTCTGGCCTATTCCGCTAGTCAACTCAGGTCAAATTCTGTTTGGATGTTTGCCTCAAATGATAATGTGACAGCAGATTATATTAGAGAATGGATGGGAAGGTTCAAAGTGATACCCAGCGTCTCTAAATGTGCAGCAAGGATGGGTCAGTTGTTCAGTTCTTCCATGCAAACTCTTGAAGTTCCAACACGGGATGTGGAGTTAATTCCAGATGTTGAAATCACATCTGATGATGGTACAAACTATTGTTTCTCTGATGGTATTGGAAAAATTTCACAATCTTTTGCCAAGCAAGTAGCGGAGAAGTGTAAACTGAACCATGTTCCATCAGCCTTCCAAATTCGCTATGGTGGATACAAGGGTGTCGTTGCTGTTGATCAATATTCTTTCAGAAAGTTATCATTGCGCAACAATATGCTCAAGTTTGAATCTGAAAGCACAATGCTTAATGTCACTAAATGGAGTGAATCTATGCCTTGCTTTCTGAATCGGGAGATTATAACCCTGCTGTCCACCTTAGGAGTAGATGATGAAGTATTTGAGGCATTGCAACAGGATCAGTTGTCTTTATTAGGAAAGGTGTTGAATAATAGAGAGGCAGCTTTGAATGTTTTAGAGAGTTTAAGTGGTGCTGATTCAAAAAACATTCTAGTGAAGATGTTGCATCATGGTTATGAACCAAACGTTGAACCATACTTATCAATGATGCTTAGGGCTTTTTATGAGCACCAGTTATCTGACCTGAAAAGCAGATGCCGAATACTTGTCCCTAAAGGTCGGATTTTAATTGGTTGCTTGGATGAAACTGGTGTTTTAAATTATGGCCAAGTATATGTCCGCATAACCATGACAAAATCTGAGCTTGGATGTGGTGATGAAAGCTTAAGGAAAGTGGATGAGAGCACATGTGTAATAGTGGGAAAGGTGGTTGTCACAAAAAATCCTTGTCTGCACCCAGGAGACATCAGAGTCCTTGATGCTATCTATGATGTGGAATTAGAGGGGAACGGTTTGAGAGATTGCCTTGTCTTCCCCCAAAAAGGGCCTAGGTAAGCATTGAAGATTTTACATAGACTTGCTAGATGTTGTCATCATCTTCGAAAACGCCATTCCATTTCTTTCTCTGCTTGGATTTAGAGTCATTAATCATGTTGTTAGGTTGATTACAATATGATGCTGCTGCTGCCAGCTGATCAATAGTTTGATGGTCCGTTAGGCTTAGCATGCCCTTAATATCTGCTGTTCCCTATCTGATTACAGAGACGTTGTGTATATTTGTCTTGTGGAAATTACCTAGTGATAGTATATTTTTTATAGTGCTGATTTACTGCTGCCTCTGAGTGAAAACTTGTCTCTTGATCTACAGGCCACATCCGAATGAATGCTCAGGTGGTGATCTTGATGGTGATTTATATTTCATAAGCTGGGATAAAGACCTCATCCCATGCAAAACAGTGGCTCCAATGGACTGCTCAAGGAGGCCTCGTATAATGGATCACGATGTGACACTAAAGGTAACTTTTGGCGCAGTTCAGTTTGGACTTGAAATTATCTTAATATTAATAAATTTGGAATTTTTCCTTATTTTTTCATATTTGTGTTGGCAGGAGATCCAACATTTTTTTGTTGATTACATGGTCAATGATACTTTAGGTGCTATCTCTACAGCTCATCTGGTTCATGCAGACCATGAGCCTGAAAAGGCCATGAGTAGAAAATGTCTGGCACTGGCAGAGCTTCACTCCATGGCTGTTGACTTTGCAAAGACTGGAAATCCTGCTGAAATGCCAAGAGCCTTGAAACCAAGGGAGTTTCCAGATTTCATGGAGAGGGTAGGGAAACCAATGTATATTTCGAAGGGGGTTCTGGGAAAACTATACCGAACCATAGTTGAGTTGATCTTGCAAGCAAGGTCCAACTCTGATTGGTCATTTGAAAAACTAGCAGAAGCATATGATCATGAACTTGAGGTAGATGGTTTTGAGGGCTTACTGGAGGTTGCAAAATTTCATAGAGACATGTATGCTGAGAAAATGAGATCTTTAATGAACTACTATGGAGCTGAGACTGAGGATGAGTTGCTGACTGGTAACTTGCGAATTCGTGCTTCATATTTGCAGCGTGATAACAGGAGATACGGAGATATGAAGGATCGGATTCTGTTATCAGTGAAGAATTTGCAGCATGAAGCTAAACATTGGTTTGATAGTAGTTGCCAAGCACATGAAAAAATGCAAATGGCCAGTGCTTGGTATCATGTTACGTATCACCCTCCATATAACCTGGAGAGCTCTACTTTTCTGAGTTTTCCATGGATCTTAGGGGACATTTTGTTGCATATAAAGTCTAGGAAGGGGAAAAAAACTGGGGGTGAACTCTAGTTGTTGAATAGCATGACCTTCAGTGAAAATTAGATTGGTCTCAGTGTTGCATGGAGTTTGAACTATTGATGACTTGTAAATGGTACAGCTTATTATAAATATTTAATATTTTAGCATGATATATCATGTTAGAATTTATTTGTTATGTGGAACTAGTTTAGGTGGTAAACACAAGACAAGATGCAGGTTGTGATTAAAGTACTAATGCACCTGAGAGAACTAAGAAAATAACATGTTGGAACTTCTCTACAACGATTTATGATGTGTCTTGTTTTTAATTTTTGGTGTGAAATGCATTGATGGTTGATGATTTGAAACTGTGTGAATGGTCAAGTGATAAATGAGAAGGTCTTGATTGATGAAAATGAGGAGGTGGATGTCTGGTTGAGAAGAATTTCCTCCCCTTGTTCTTTGTATTATCATGCAGTAAAATGAAGGAGCGAGAGGATTTTCCTCCTTATGTTGATGATGATATGGAGTGAAAAAGACATCATGTGGTGTTGACATGGAAAATTTCTGCTTGTCGGATTTAGTCCATCGGGGCAGATTTCTAAGAAGGTCATATTTGTCGTCAAACATTTATTGCTGGATTTTTTTTTGAATGAATTTATTGCTGGATTTTGATTGAAGGCAAGACCTTATCTCTATGTACGGGTACATGTTGCCATGGTAGATGCAACGTGTCTCTGCTCTGCTGAGTTTATTAGGCCCCAGATAATTGCAGCCTGAAGCTGAGGATGGTGCTGAGTTGGGACTGTGTTGTGTTGTCTACCCACAGAGGATAAAAATAAAACTTTAAAACGGATTTTGACAGATTAGTGACATCATTAAAAGGTGGAGATAAAACAGTACTTCATCCTATTCTAAATCCTAAGTATATTACATATTTGATGTTTAATGTAAAACTTATTAACTAATTTGATTAAATCAGCGGAATTAGTTAAGGGCACATTTGGATCATGGAAAATCATGTCTTGAAAAGGAAAAGTAGGATTTTACATTGTGCGTGCGTGTTTGGCCGCAAATTTTCCAATGGTTGATTTTCCTTTATACATGGGAAAACCTCTTTCCACTGATGTTGGTGGGAACCCAATTTTCATCTATGGTGAAAAATTTGGAAGACACTTCTACCCTCCTTTAACTAGATGCAAATCATAGCTAACTAATGCTTAAGAGTAAAATTATTTAAATTTCAAATAACTATGATGTACCAATCATGTGTATATGATCAAATATATGAAATTATATGCTCTTTTAGTAGCTTTGACTATATGCATACTATGGGCAACTCATGTTTATGTATGAAATTATTTAAATTTCACATATATATACATGTATATATATCAGTTAACACATAATTTTCTTCTTCAAATATATATTTCAAAATATCATTTTCTATATTTTGTTAAAAAGGATAGTATGGTCATTTTCCT
>JANTPZ010135122.1:0-17416 GCA_025593235.1 Vachellia pachyceras
GGGAAAGACACGGGATTACAAGAAACAGCTGAGAGAGGAAAAGAGGGAGAAACTGAGTCACTCAATACATCCACACCCTCATTCGCTAGCGTCTTCTTATTTATATAGCATCGCCCTCCTCAATATCGCGTAACTTCCGCGTTCTCCTTTTTACTCGAAGGCTTCTCCTTGGTTGGCCCATTTCATTATGGGCTTGTTCCTTCGTTGAGTCCTTTCCTGTAACTTTTGATAATGCTTGATCCATAACAAGTAGTCGTCACAAAAATATAACAAACCAGTAGCAATGTCTTTTTCTCGTAAACCTTCCTTGCTTTATGATTTTCTGTCTTCGTTTCAAAGGAAAAAAACTCAGAGTGAATGTTACCAAAAAATGAGAAAATGAAAGAGAAAAAGAAACAAGTTTGGGAAATATATCTGATAATATTGCTGAGTAGTTCTGCAGACCGCCAAGTAGTAGTAGATATGCTTTCAGAATCTAGTGAGACAATCACATATTATGTGTGTTAGAATGTAATAAACTGCATTTCTTCGACCAAAACATTAAAAAAAAGGTTTAATATATTGTCTTTGTAGTTTGATCGATTATCTTGAGTTTATTTGACAGAACAATCTTGAAAGGGGTAGATGGCAGTGATTAATTGTATAAACGAAATAATTATTAGAAGTTGAATTTGATTTAATTATTTTTAAGCTTTTTGAATAATTAAAGTCTCTTTCAATTAATATTAGCTTCTGTTATAAACATGTATTTGTTCCTCTCATTTCCAAACCATCCATATTCTCATTGTTCCTCGATAACCTTTATTCGAACTAGAAGTAAAATAAAATAAATTTTTTACTGAATAAACATGAAGTAACATTAAAGTCATCAACAGTAATAATACTATAATAATAATTCTGAATTTAATCTTCCAATGTTGCACATTCATAATGATAAGATTTCGCTCAGTGTTATGGTATATTTGAAATACTTTATTTGCAGAACACTCTCAACATAACAAAACATAAAGAGAAATAAATCTAAACAAAACAAGAAAGTACAAGAGACCAGATCCATTCTTACTCCTTCACCAACAGAATCGTTGAGCCAACAAGATGAGAATCTCTGCAAAGTCCATCACACATTCTCGAATTATACAAAATGTATATTATATATAAGCTCATATATAATTCACATGTGTTGGACAAGAACAACAATAACAAATGTAATAGGAAATTTTTTTGAATATATATATATATATATATATTAAACTTTGAACTTATCATTGTCATGTTTGATCATATATCCTCATAACAACGCACAAAAATAATGCGGTGACTGAATCTTAATTATTATGAGGGTATCACACAATTGCTAATAATAATGCTTACGTACCTATTAGTCGTGGAATCTTCTCTTTATCTTTGCCTTCAGAAAAGCAGGATGAACATAAATCCAGTCATTCACGTTTTCAAAGAATTGAAAGAAGGAATGCCTCCATGAATGTTTGAGAACTAAATTCCCACAAACTCCCCAAAATCCGATGATGAGGCCAAGAGCCAAGCTCACATAAAACCCAAAGCTTATGAGATTATCGTCTCCATCTGCATCCATGTTATAACTTGGGTTGGGATTCAGATACGAACTTCCATGTTCTTGACATCTCTCTCTAAGTGGTGGGCCACAAAGCCCCTTGTTTCCCATATAAGTGGAAGCATTGAAGGTTTGAAGCTGGGTCACAGTTGGTATTTTGCCTTACAAATTGTTGAAGGATAATCTCAAGAAACTGATAAAACTCAAACTTGAGAAGCTGATTGGGATTTCACCACAAAGAGAGTTGTTTGACAAATCAAGTGGTTCCAACCTTTGCATTCGATCCATGTTGAAAGGAATTGAACCTTTCAACTTGTTGAAATACAGATTTAGGGAAGCCAACGCCTCAAGTTTAGTTATGCCACTTGGGATCTCTCCTGTTAAGCGATTGCAAGAGAGATTAATGGTTTTCATGAGTCTCAGAATCTTATTGTACTCAGCACCTTGTCCTTTCCAAGACAACGTTGCTTAATAGTATATTATTGATTGAATAATAATTTTATACACTTATATAATTATTAATTTCATACTTTTGCACTGTCATGGAAGATTTGTAATGCCGCATTGATTGAAATATGATAATAAAAAAATGCTTGGCTTGTAGAAGTCATATTTGACATGGCATTCAAATCACCAAAGCAATGAGGTATATCTCCTGTCATATTATTTTTTGAGAGATCTAGGATTTGAAGATGTGGTAGATTACATAAATTTGTAGGAATGCTTCCTTGCGGCTTATTTTCTCTCAAACATAAACCAATCAAATTGTGCAAGTATTGGCCTATCCATTATGGTAATTTTCCATGCAAATTATTCTTCCCGAAATCAATGAAGATCAAGTACAAAAATTCATCAAAGATGGTAAATTTCCAGAGAGATTATTGTTATTCAGATGGATAATTTGAAAATTATTCTCTCGGAAGCAAAATTGTTTTTCAAGCGAAGTTTGAATTCTCACTTATTAGAATAAGTATTCAGATCGAAAGTGTTTTGAATCTGATTGTTTCTGGTAGAAATAACCATGTGGTTATTAAAATATATAAGCAATATTCAAGTTCACATACTATACATCAATTTTTTATTTGTGTACAATTTGGTTGGTTCGGTTTATCTGTCTCTTTTATTTTTAAATTCTGCATGAAGGCGGAAATAAGTCACAGCTGGAGTGGATAAGTACACACGTAGTCAGGCGCCAACTCATCAATGTCAAATTCCTCGATTAGCTAACATCAACAGGGAATAATGGATTTGACAAACTCAACTGTGATAGCCCAATGCAAACAAATTAAAGCATAAAGACCCAATTTAAAATTGGTATCTAATATATAATTAAAACTTTTTACCCCAAGTACCGCTGAAAATAATCATATTCAAGTTACGAATGGGTGTTAAATCTGTGGTATTTTTTAAAGTGGGGATTCAAATCTTAATTCACCATTTTGTGAAAAATCAGCCCATTCCACTAATCAAATCCTCATTGGTAAAGTGTAATTAAGGCTTAATGGTAAGCTATATCGTGGGGTAATTGAATAAAAACTAAGCTAAATGTAATATAGTAACATTAATCTAGGTCGATCTCTACTTGGAGCCTATTTATTATTCCTAAGTAATATATCGTAAATAACAAATTAACCAAGGAGTATGTAAAGTATATGTTATCTATCTAATTAGACTACAAGGGATACTTATTTACACTAATTTTTTTACAACGAAATGGATGATGGATGAAGTGAATCTCCTTGATGAATGATTTAGCCAATCTTCCTAGTTCCAATTAATTAAGTTCATTACACCTTACTAGTCAAGGACTAGTGAAGACACATTGTCCTAATCAACACCACTAGTAAAATTTACCTAGACACCTAAGTTCTTCTAATTCACTAGAGATGTCTTATGAGACCAGCTCACATTAGATTCACAAAGATCCTTTCACTTTCAACTAAATTAAGAGTTTCAAGAACATGAATTATCAACTACAAAAACCAATAGGTCCACAAGGTATTTAATGATTTATTAAAGAAAAATTCAATACAAGTATTAATATCCTGATTACACATACCGGTAATAATTCTCAACACATATATGATCATAGTCCTAAACACCTAACAACTATAATCAAGATACATAGAGCAGTGACAACCAAACTTTCCTATTAGGTTAAGAACTCCAAAAAACTTCATCAAATCATCAAGGAGTGGAGTGATAAGACACGAGAATGACTCTACCAAGCCTCAAGTCCTCTATCGGTAGATAGAAGGGAGGAGTGAGCGAGGTGGGTCGAGGATGGAGAAAGATGGCGTATGGAGTGAGATGGGGTTAGAAATTAAAAAGAGATGGAGGCCGTTGGTATGGGGATGAGAGAACAGATGTGAGCTGGATGGCGTGTCAGAATGGTTGAGAGCTGGAATAAGGTGAAGTGACGGCTGAGAGAGAACAAATGGAATAACAAAAAATATGGAAAAGAAGAGAGTGGATGGAGAGGGAAGGTGAGATGGAGAGGGAATAAAAGAGTGAATAAGGGTCACAAAAGACGTGACGGAGGGGTGTGTGTGAGAGAGAATGTGAGTGGATGAATATATTGATAGGTGATGAAATGTAACAGTGAAAGAGAGAGGACTTGGCCAAAAAAAAAACAGAGAGAGGACGTGCTTTGGTGAGAGATGGAGAGAGGATGGGAAAAGGACAAAAAAGAGGATGGGATATGATGTAACCAAACGGGAGAGTGGAGTAAACGGTTATGGCAGCTTCATTTATGGTCCCGGATGATGATCAATTCATTTGGTTTTATCTCATTTTTCTGCACATTAAATATGATGTAATATTACATGATTAAAATAATAAGTATTAAGGGAATTGAAGGATTTCATAAAAAATATTAAATTAACAATTAATTTCTATAATCATTTATTAACAAAATTAACATATAATTAACACGTTTAAATCTAAATAAGGTACCAAAAGATTAATATTAAATATACTTATTTCATATAAAACAGATATTTAGTTTATAAGCATTATATTTACTAAACAAATGTTTGATATATATATATATAAGATAGCTATCGAGCTTTATTCCCCCAGCAAAAGAAAAGGTGAACGATAGGTCCTCAATATAGTAGTTGGCAAGGCCAATCAAACTTTTTCCAGCTAGCATCTTTTATATGTTAGTTGGCGATCAATTTCAATCCATTCCTTTTCAGAAAAAACTTTTAAGGCATCAATAAAGCCAGTTAAAAGTATTAAAGATTTTTTTTATAATTAAAGAGATTTTCAATATTATTCTTATTTTGTTTGACCAACCAATATTATTCTTATTAACTATGCTAAATTTTAACATATGTATTAATTTTACTCTCTCACTATCCTTTTTAAATATGACATATATAGTAACATATTTAATACTTAATGAAAGTATCGGAGAAAAAAAATTATTGGAGCCTCTTGTAAAAAGGACCAAAGAAACTTTCTAGAAAATCTCTTATTTAAATTGTCATCACGATGCTTTATGACTCAATATAAAACTGACGCATTTATGCTATTGAAAATTTATTGTTGATGAATAGTTGTGACAATAGAGGTCTATATAAGTTAGTGTTCATGAGAGACTTAGATACACAGCAATTGAGTTTTCGTGCATATCTCTTTCTCCTCATCCAACATATTATTCTACTTACCGAGTTTTATTATTTTTGCTGTTCTGCTCACACTGTCTTGCAGGAAGAATCCGTTTAATCCTGGGAAGTGCCACATCTTACTTAGCCAGTAGTTACAGAATAGCTCTTAAAGACAGTGTCCTTAGAACCAACTCATTAATTTAGTTTTTTGTAGGTGTTACCGTCAACACTAAGGAGGTAGCATTTTATTATATTAGCCAGTAAAAAAACACTCACAGATACTTTTCACTTTCTTTTGAAAAATTAATTCGCCAGGTTTTATAGTTATCGCTAACTTTTAATTAGTTTTTGTAGACATATATGTTTATGAACTGTAGGTGACACGCCTCAAGTGTGGTGGTTTTATCTTCGCTCATCGCATGAATCATTGTGTCTGTGATGGATCTGGTATAGTCCAATTCATGAACGCCCTCGTTGACTTAGCTAAAGAGAACTTCCAAATGCAAGAGACCCACCATATGTTACTTTCACTCACACGAGTACGATGAAGTGATCATCCACGACACGACGACACCACAAGTTACTTGTTATGGATTCTCAACTTGTTCTACTTTAAATATATTTTATATTAATTACTACCTCTAGTCCTTAATGTTAGAGACAATCATATCATTAGAATATATATCAATTAATGAGTAAGATAAATTAGTTTGAAGAAAAAAATGAATATATTAATTAAATCCTTCTTTAATTTAAAAAAATTAATTGACTCTTATATTAAAAATTGAAGTTAGAACATCGAAAGAGCACGTTTTTATGCGTGGGATGAGGAGTATCGTCCACTACCTGTAAGAAAAAACATGCCCTATGTTTTGATGAAACGTCATATTCGCATGACTCAACACGTAAATCGATCTTTTTGTCTCCATTAATAACAATATAGTGTTGAAAACGTAAGCTTTAACTAACATGTTTTCGTTGGAAAAAAATAAATTGACATGTTTTCTTTCTATAACAATATAGTGACGCCAATGCATTCGATGGATTCAACAGCATCGCTGGGCGAGCAGCTCCGAGTGAAACTACAGGCGGTCGAGCGGCGCAAGTATGGCTTCCAGAAAGCAGCACGCAGAAAGCGACATGGAAGCCCATCCTAAATGATCCCATGGAATTGGAAAGTTAGCTGGGAGCGAATCCAAAAGAGAGGGAACCCATGAAAGCGAAAAATGAGGGGCAAATCTTAAAGCATGGAATTGAGAGGATTTAAGAGGAGAGAGATTACGTGCAGGGAAGTGAGTGGAGATGGAGAGAAATTAGAAATAATTATATATATATATATATTATATAGACAAGTCATCCACCGTCTGATCAATATGTCAACCATCTCAGTTTACATTTTTTTTTAGCAACATCTCAGTTTACATTATTAACGGTGTTAGAGGAACCAAGCATCTATCTATAGCCAAATTGTTCTGGTTTCTTGAGACAAAAGAAGAAAGTTTGTGGGTTGATTGGATGAATCATCTGTATTTAAAAAGGAAGAAACTTGTGGACATATGGCAAATACACAAACGACAGGGCTCTTTAGACATTTAAGCAAGCTCCATTTGCATGGCATAAGTATATACGAACTCGACTCCTTAATACATATTAATATAAAAGCCGGTTGGCTTTTTTTGATAAAATTTAAAAAGTTAAATAAAATATTTAGTTATAATATATATTTTAAAATACTTATACGTGTAGTATAAATAGACTATATATTAGTTTGAGTTAGGAAAATTAGTTTAAAAATAATAAATATATCAGTTAATTAATTTTTATAATATCCTAAAAAAGACTGAAGGTAGTATAACGTTGGTTTAGGAGCAAACATCCTTATAATTTTTATTTTCCACATCATTATATATACTATGTAATTGTGAATAAGTGAAGATAAAAACTAGGAAAAGAAGAGTGGCATATATTGCAACTTATTCTCCACAAATAATTTGCTGAACAAATTAAGTGTCTAAATTATATATACGTATTTAAAATTAAAATAGCATTCTTTCCCTTATTCATATAATTTATATAGCGATATTTGTACATGATGTTTTGATGAAATGTCCAGTTCACAAAACTCAGCACGTAATTCGATCTTTTTCCCCTACATTAACAACAAGATCGTACCGTGATGTAAATATAATCTTTACCTAACATGTTTTTCTAAAACATGCTTTTATGTTAATAAATATATACCAAAGCAGGGCCATGCTTTTTCTCTACAACTAATATAAAGTATAATATTTATGTAAAAAAAGATCATGTTGAATAAAATAATTATTATTTTCCACATCAACATATAGACTTATGTATGGTGAATAAGTGTAGATAAAAACAAGGAAAAGAATGGTGGTTTATATTTCGACTTGTTCTCCACAAATCATTTGCAGAACAAATTAAGAGTCTAATATATAAATATGTATTTAAAATTAAATTGCCATTCTTTCTCTTATTCATATAATTTATATAGCCATATTCATACATGGTGTTTTGCTGAAATGTCCTATCGACAAAACTCAGCACGTAAGTCGATCGCCTCCATTAACTACAAGATAGTGCAGTACAGTTGAAAATATTACCTTTACGTAACATGTTTTCCTAAAACATGCTTTTATATTAAGAAATATATACCTAGACGGCCATATTTTTCCTGAACAATTAATATAAAGTATAAAAATTATATAAAAAAGAGAATGTTGAATAAAATAATTAATATTTTCCACATCAGCACATAGACTTATTCATTGTAAATAAGTGAAGATAAAAACGGGTGATTTATATTGCGATCATTTTTCCACAAATCATTTACCGAACAAATTAAGTCTAATATATAAATATGTATTTAGAATTAAAATACCGGTCATGCTCTTATCCATTTAATTCATATAGCGATATTTGTTTATGATGTTTTGTTGAGATGTCCCATTCACAAAACTCAGCATTAAACTGATGCTTGGTTGTGTTGAAATGATGTCCCATTCACAAAACTCAGCAATCACCCTGAAATGATGTTTTTCATGATGTTAAATGATTGGCAAATTGTCTATGAATGACACTACCAGAAAAATGTCATTTAGCGACAGAAAATCCGTTGCTAAATGACTATTTTCTGTCACTAAAACGAGGGTTGCTAATATTTTCCGTCGCTAAATGAAAATTTTCTTATGGAAAATAACCATTTAGCGATAGATTTTTCCGTTGCTAAATAATACTTTTCTAGTAGTGTGATTTTATGCATGTGTGTGATGACAAAAATTGAAAACAACACTTGTTAGAATTTTTTGTGTATTTTCGGCCTGCAGCTTTTCTTGGGGAAAGAGTGAGTATTTGATTGTTTTGATATTTCCAATGGATTTAGAAGGCAAAATTGTGTAGGATAAAATTGAGAAAACAAATTTGGGAGCATTAGAATCAAAGTTCAAAAATTTAGAAGTCTAAGGATTGAAATTATCAAGATTGAGATTCATGGATTTTTAGTTGTTATAATGCATTGGAAATGGTCTATTGTTGATGCCAAATGTATTATATTGTGTGTAGGAGTGTTATTTACAAAAGGAAGAGCTCATGGTGCAAGAGGGAAGTTGTGAAACCATTGGAAAGACTCATTTATCAAGTTGGACGATTGTGGTAACAAAGTTACTATCTTTTGCATTAATATTGTTTATAGTTGTTATTGATGAATTTTGACATATTTGTTTTCTAGAAAATGTGCTATTTTTTTAGTATTTATGACATGTCATAATATGTGCAAATTAAATTCCAAATCACAGTATTTTATATGCATGCATGGCTGGATTGATGTTGAATGACAATTATACATATTAATATCATTGATAGTGACTTTAATATGGGAATTTCTTTGAAATCTCATTCTCCAATGATAACATCCTTTAGGGCAAAGTTCAAGGAGCAAAGTCAAGGAAGTGCAAGGGTAAGGCGGAATTTTGAATGCAAATTCATATGAGAAGTTTGTACAAGTTAATCATGTGGCTTATGTGCAGTTGTGGATGATTGTAGTTAAATTTCTTACACTATGAAGTATGATATATGTATTGTGTAAATTGACCAAATATGCTATATTATCATGTGAATTGGTTATATGCATGAATGAGATGAGTGTGAGCAGCAAAATAATCTAACAAAGGTCCATTGCCCTTAGCAAAAGTCAAAACTGAGGTGAATTTAAAACAAGGCAAATGAAATCCAAATGGTTTGAAATTTTCCATAAAAATACTACACATCACAGACTTTAAAATGAGTCCATGTTTGTTGAATTTGGATGTGTAGGCAGAAAGTTATGGTTTTTCAAAGTTAAGGGAAAAATCTAAAAAAATTGAAGAATGACCATATAAACAGTATATCTTCACTCAATAAATTGTATTAATTGAGAATATATTTGGCTAAATGATTATCTTTTCCCTATAGGTAATTAAATAATCTTTAATTAGATACCTGAAGCATTTGATTTTGATTTTTCTATAATTATATATGAATTTTTTAAATTGGTACAAAAATTTGAAATTTACCAAGTGAACAATAACTTTTGGTAAGTGTTAAAATTTCACTTAGTATACTAATTCTAGTGTTTGGAATATGTTCAAGTAGTCTAGTTAAGGTCTCTAATGTCTATAAAGGCTTAATAAGAGAGGTGTGATAAGTCATGTCGTAGGGCTTCCAAATAAAATAGCAAGCTTATAAGACAGTAATAATAAAGGAAATAGCAAGCTTCTGCAGCAACGGCGACCACGAGGCTGAAGCTCAACAGTGACCCACGATGGCAAACCACGAGGCTAAAGCTCAATGGCGACCCACGACAGCAACCCATAACAGTGACCCACGAGGCTTATGCTCGACAGCAACCCATGATGATTTTCCCCCTTCGGTTTTGACGGCGACCAAGCTCTTCAGATGGGAGGATGGGTGCAATTAAAAGAATTTTAAAAAAAGTTTTTTAAATTTAGAAGGGCTTTTAGGTCTTTTTATCTAAAAATTATGTCTTATTTTCATGACATACCAAACATACTTTTAAACCTCATTTCTATTTTCATATCCATCAAAATGAATTATGCGTACCAGACTAACCGTAAGTGTGTATATTGAAAGAAGTGTCGTGAGTGAAAATGTTGAAATTGAGGGTGATGAGAGAGGAGGTGATGGTTTGAGTGAAAGTGGAATAAAAAATATGGGAAAGAAAAGAATGGATGGAGAGAGAAATGGAATGGGTGGGTGTGTGGAGTATTGAGATGGAATTGAGGAAAATGAAAATGGAAGGAAACGTGATTGGGTGGAAAGAGAATGTGAGGAAAAGGACGAAAATGTACCAGAGATGTCACACCTCCTATTTTCCCATATTTCCTCATATTATATCACTTTAGAATTATTATTGGGCTTTGGATAACTCAAATTGGCATTTTTAGTGAACTTGAAAATTTTTCTTTTTCTTTAAAAACGCTGTTACTGTTCACTTGCCCATTTTCCAGATTTCTGGCCCAACTTTAAAAAATCATAATTAATTCTAGAAAAATCGAAACTGAGTGGTTTCAATTTCTAAATTTATCTTATTAAGTGATATATAGGGGAAAAATACTCACATGTTCCAGTTCTTGCCTATTTGAATCAGTTTATTCTGAAAACGTTGCACTGCTCCAATGGTCACTTCCAGTTTTTTCAGATTTTTTCCTTAACTTTGAAAAATCATAACTCTTAATATACACATTCAAATTCTGCAAACTTTATATCATTTTAAAGATTAATATATGTAGTTTCTGACTGGAAAGTTTCAGCTCATTTGGAGCCCTTTTTATATTTTTCATTGTCACGTGAAACATATTCATTTTCAGGGCCTTTGGAACCCATCTTGACTTGAAAACTTGATTTTTCTTATAAAATCTTAGGAAACCTCTTTTGACTTGTGGATCCCTCTTATTGCATGCTTATATTGTCTATTTTCTTTACATAGTGTTATGCATGCATCCACATACTTTTACCATTATCCATGTAAAAGTTTACATTTACATACCAACAAATGCTTAACTTAAACTTTAAACATATACACATCTTCCATCATTTCACAAAAATCTACACAAACAAGGACATCATCTTTATTCATCAGTAACCATTTCCTTACCCTTACTTGAGCTTCCACCTACATGGTTAGTTGGGGAATAATGAGATTTATGCAAATCCCAATAGCAAAACTAACTAACAAAAACTTGTGAATGTGCATGTAATGCTTTTCAAGAAGTGTGTATAAGCAAGATACATGTGACATGTTCAAACATTACATTAACATGCATATGCCCATAGCAATCAAAGTCACATACCATACATATAACACAAACTCATATATCATAAAACAATGCACCATTCACACAAGTTCATAAAATAGCTTTGAAGAGTTAGTAGTCTTGCTACCTTTAACTTTGCTTTCCTTTTTACTTAAACTTCCAAGTTCTCTTGGATCACTTCCAAGTGTGCTCTTGGGGCTCTAAAATCCCTAAAGATCATGGTATAACATCCATGTAAATACTCAACCATCAAGATGCAACAAAACTTGCAAAAACACGATAAACTCCCCTTTAACTTTTCAAGAACCCTACAAGTTCCAAAACTTGGTTTTATGGCTCCTTAAGCTTCTAAAATCCATTCCTTATCTTTACCCTATACAAAACATCATTTTAGAGCCATTGGAAGCATTAGAATCATCAAAATCTCACTCCCTCTAATTTTTACAGATTTTCGAAAAACAGAACAAAAGGGAGGGTTTGGATTTTTCAACTCTTCTCATGTATTCTTGCCTTTTCCTTCTTCCAAATCATGACTCAAGCTTCATAAAAATCAAACACATATTTCCCCCTCAAGACCTCAAATGGACAGCACCTCCCCATATACTTAGGGTTTCCAAAATCCCAACAACAACACCCAACAACAACCAAAACAACCATCAACAACCATCAAGCTACCTTTTACTACTCAAGAAAGAACTTGCAACCATTTACTACCTTCAAAAGCCTTCTCTTTTCCATTTTCATACCTTGAAACCCTAACTTTTCATCTTCAAAAAGAGGGCTTTGATCAAGGAAATCAACCATTAAAAAGGTAGTAGAAGTTGCAAGACTTAAGAAAAGGTGAAGATTTGAGAGCTTGAGTGGTTACCTTGTGTTATGGAAGCTTGGTTCTCTTCTTCTTGCTTGAGAATGGTGTGTGGAAGCTTGGAAGAGATAAGAGAAATTTTAGACTTGAGGTGAGAGGGAAGTGGACGGATAGTGGGGAGAGAGAGAGAGAGAATTTCCTATTTTAATTTGCTTCTTGAAATAATGTGTGGAGGAGATTAAGTCTTGAGAACCAAGTTTGGGAATGCTTGATGGAGATTGTGCCATATGTCCTCATTGGATTGCTTGGTGAAAAGTGCTTTTCAGACTTCCCTTGCTGGTCTGGTTGGACTGACTAGGCCTCTGCCGGTCCAGATACTTGATCCGGTGGCATGTATTTCCGTAAAGTAACCTTTACAAGGGTAACTATCTTTTTACTTTTCTGGAGACTTTCTCTCTCATGTGGTGCCATTCCCTAGGCCTCCTTACCTAGGTGGCGTCATGTCCTAGCCCAAAGCATCTTCGGGTTTTCCTCGTAACTCATCAGGATTCCTCGATTTGCGTGTAACACCGTAAAACAGGCTCCCGACTGCCAATTTGACTTTAGGGTATGGAAAAATTCTATATTTTTTCCTAATACTCCAGCCCTTTTTCGTTTCTCAAAATTCTTCTCGGATTTTCCGTAATTAATTTTTTAAGAAAATACTTTTTCGGGACTTTTGGGCACTATTGTTCTCTGTACTTTGAAACTACCTGTACCGGATACTGGGTAATAATTTTATTAATTACTTTATAATCCAACTAAACTTTTCTCAATTCAGGTCTCCGACATTTGAGGACTCCTGCTACCTCAAATAATTATTTCTCAGTCTTTTAGTCCTCTAAAAATCCTTAATTACGAAAATGCAATTATTTTTTACCTTTTCACATATTTACCAAAATGCCACTAGCTTCCCTATCTTTCTCATATTTACCAAAATGCCATCACTTTTTTACTTTTTCTTAATTTCAACCTTACCCTTGGTTGACTTTGACATTTTTGGTCAACTTTGACTTTTGAGTTGACTTTGACTTTTTGGTCACCTTGACTTTTTAGTTGACTTTTGACCAAATTACCAAATGCCCTAGGCCTTTTTAATCAAAATGACCATTTTACCCTTGTCATTTAGGCCAAATGACCATTTTGCCCCTTAGTCATTTTTACTTAGAATCCTCAAGACTCGGGACTTAGTCAATTATGATCTTTCTTTCCTCTAGGCATTTTCCTTTATATTTTTCCTTATCTATGGGTCTTAAATCCTTTCGTAATTTATCGGTTTGACCTTTTATTTCCGTTCACAAATTTTGGGATATTACAACAGGCGAGAGTTCAAAATGAGGCGTTTATGTTAAAGTTAGGATGGCAACTGATTCACTGGCAAGATGTATTATGGGTCAAGTTTATGCGTGAGAAATATAAGTGTGGTCATAGTGTGATGCCTATAGTAAATCAGAAACAGGCGGAATCTCGAACATGGGCTGGTATTATATCTATGTGGGACGCTCTAAAGAATAGTATTTGTTGGAGCATCGGGCATGGACGTGGAGTCTCTTTCTGGAAGGATGTTTGGGTCCCTTATATGGATAGATTAGAGATTGTGGCAACAAGCAATATTCCACCTAAGGTACTTGAGTGGCGTGTGGCAGATTGTCTATCAGCATCAGGAGGTTGGCTATGGCAGAAATTTGATTCTTTATTGCCTACTAATATTTTAGAAGCTATCAGTAAGGTTCAGGTGCATAGTCACAGGGATGATGTACCAACGTGGAGATGGTCCTCAACGGGAAGTTTTTCTTTAAAGTCTGCTTATTCATCATTATGCGAAACCAATTCATTATCTCCTGCTGGAGGGTGGAGACAGTTATGGAAGTTAGATATTCCACAGAGATATAGAATATTTTTATGGCTCTGTGCCAAGGACATAATTCTTTCAAACCTGCAAAGGTTTAAAAGGAATCTACATGATACTGGTGAGTGTCCCATTTGTAGAATCAATAGGGAGTCTACGTTGCATGCTGTTTGGGATTGTCCTGATGCGTCAAACTTGTGGAGATTAATCTTACCTTCAGAAAGATGGACTCGATTCTTCAGTCTCACAACAATATTCAATTGGATTTTTATGAATTTGAGATGGGAGTTTTCGTTACAAGGATATAAGTGTTTATGCTGGTTTGCGATTCTCTGTCGACAGATTTGGCTAACAAGGAATGAGAGAGTTTTTAATGAAAAGCAGATGGATGGAATGGTGTTACTAGCCAACTCTAAATCATGTCTCTCATGGGGAAGAGATAATAGCCTTAAAGTTCAAACTAATACGAGTTTACATAGTTGCTGGTATCCGCCCCCTCTTGGGACTGTTAAATTTAATGTTGATGGTTCATTCACGCCAGTAATTGGAGCTTGTACAAGTCGTGGTCTGCTGCGTTCTCACTCATGAGAATTTGTACGTGGATTTTGGTTCCGTTTGGCTCAAGAATCTAGTGCATTGGCAGAGGCGTGGGATATTCTGTGGGCTCTAAAATTAGCATGGGAGTGGGGTTACAGACAGATTGAGGTTGAAAGTGATTGTTCGGAAGTCGTGGGCTTTGTTAACTCTATTTTCTCGGAGGACCATCCAGATGCTAGTATTTTGACAGAAATCCAGCAGTTTCTCTGTCGGGACTGGGCATCTAAGGTAGTGGTATGTGATAGAGTGGCTAATTCTGTTGCGAACCAAGTGGCGGCTGAAGCTCGTAATTGCCCCGTTGATATCCATGTTTTTTCAGTACCTTCGGAATAGGTTTAGCGTCTGATTCGCAGGGATTGAAATCTGCATTGTAGTGGTAGTAGTAGTTAATCTCTGTAGTCTCGATGTCTATAAAAAAAGAAGTCCTTTTGAAATTTTTTTTACAGATTACGAGGTAAAACTTAGGTTTTGGAAAATAGTTTTTACGGATTCCAAGGCAAAACCTTGGTTTTGAAAAGGTGAATGTGTTTGGGAAGTTTTGGCTTTTACAGATTCCGAGGTAAATAGTAGGTAAGAAAGATAGAAAAAGTCGGAAAGAGAAAATTTATTAAGAGAGTGTGTGATTTGACAAGCAAATAGCTTTTTCAAAACCTAGGTTTTAAACCGAGATTTTTTATCCAAAATAGTTTTTCTGAAAAATGTAAGTACTTAGAAAAAATCTAGATTTTGAAGTAAAATCTAGATTTTTGAAACCAAGCCTAGGTTCTGGAAAGTGAAACCAAAGAAGCTCTAAATCGATACATAATTCAATGTTATTATACATGGATATTATATGGAGATCATGTCACATTAGTTTAAAATTAACCAATTTATTTCATTTCATTAATCTATTCAAATTAATTAAATTGCTATTATATTAACTTACTAAGTATCAGAGGGAGTATATAAGACATTGTTCAGAAGTTCTATTAATCATCTCAATTTAATTAAATTGTTGGGGTAGTTATCGTTTATAATTATGAGCAAATATTACTTAATTATTGGGTTGATTCATAATTATCTTTAAAAAGTTGAGTTAATTAATGATTATATGGTAATTGGTTTAACTTTTGTTTTGTAAGACTGTTCCATGTGAAAGACAGTGTATGTGACTTGGATCAAGTCCGAATATTGAATAACGAATGCTAATATGCCTACCATACAATCGAAGGAACAAAACATGTGTTTTGAGTGCAGTTAGTCAATTTATGAATAATCCAATCCAACATGACATTTATGCGAGCTGTGATGCGTATAAAAAATACAACAACACTAATAACGGATCGAGAATAAGATAAAATCTTAAAAACCAAAAGATTAGTGTTTTTTTTTTATAGTATATCAATGAAAAGAGCTGGATGCTTCACTTAATAATAGCCAGTCTTATCCAATGTAAAACTTCTCACACCAACTCAAACTCATCCGAATATACTAACATGTACAAGTGATAATTTTGCCAGTAATTTAATTAATCGATTCAATTAATTAAATTACTCAATAGGGTTAAATCATGTATTTGAATAAGATCAGTTGATCACCATGAGAGCCCAAAATCCATCATTGACGAAATAATATAAATGAGGTCGAAAGATTATAATTGTAAAGCTCAAACTACAGCACGACCTAGCGAGTTATTTAACACACATTATTGCAAATAGAAAAGAAATAAAAACGTGGAATCACACACGAAAGCTTTTAAAATAAAAAGTGACAGAGGTTGGTTTTGTTTGAATGACATATATAAGACATGCACTTAATTTTGGTGGTTCAAATCTGTGCTCCGTTTTCCACAATGTTGTAGGTCTTTTGGTACTCAATGGGACGAGTGGCCTTGCGTCTAGGGGCAGGAGTCTTTTTTAAGAGTCTAGACAATTTGGTACCAAGGAAATTGGGGAGCTGTAAGACAGCCATAAAGATGAGTTTCTGAGTGTCGTCATGGAGCCTTGTGCAATTTCTGAGTGTCGTCATGGAGCATGAAGAAATCTGCAGCACAGAAAGAGATCCACAAAAAAACAATGGAGCCAAACATGAAGTAGACGCCACAGTAAAATCTGAGAGGAGCGCGTCTCAGAGAGTGAGAAGGATGAGAACGTGAAGCAACTATAGACAGAAAGCAGATGGTGGAAATGAGTGAGAAGAAGAGTGCTACAAACGAATAATCTCTAAAAGTTTGGAATAGACTTGGCTTGTTTCTAAGGATTGCATAGCCATTGTCATCTTCGTAACCGCCTGGCACATTGGTACGAGTGGCGAATGCCACCGCCACAACAAGGGTCGACACCACAGAACATGCTTCCGAGGTTTTAGCCACCCACTCCGCCTCGCTTTTCACAAGTTCCTTGTAACTCTCTCTGAAGATGTCTTCTGGGGTCTCCATTTTCCAATTGTATCTCCCCAACAAATCACAGGGCATTGAATCTTTCACAACCTGTGTCATCATATATGCATACAATCTACTTACCATGCATGTTTTATACATGGAAAAGTTCAAGTGAGTTGAGCCCCTCGTGAGGGTATACTTCCTCAAAATAGTGATATGCTTTAGTTTATTCATTAATAAGAATTTGT
>JANTPZ010135123.1:0-17787 GCA_025593235.1 Vachellia pachyceras
GGAAGGATAATTCATGCAGAGAAACAAAGGACATGATGGATGCTTCAATGGATGCCGAAGATGAAAGTGGAAGAAAACTGAGCAATGAGGAAATAATCGATGTGTTGATGATATACTTAAACGCAGGCCATGAATCCTCAGGGCATATCTCTATGTGGGCCAAGGAATTTAATCCCTCTAGATGGAATAGCTCGGCACACAAGGCTGGAGAATTCCTTCCTTTCGGTGCCGTAACTAGGATGTGTCCTGGGAATGATCTCGTCAAGATGGAGATTGCAGAAACTGGCCAATCCTAAATGCTCTGTGAGATACTTGCCCCACGGTGACCTTTGCCGCCTATCGACGATGGGGTTGAGAATAACTTCAATATAGGATTGTCAAAAGTGATGAGAGAGTTTAGGGCAGAAGAAAGAGCAGCGATGGAGCGATTGCGGGAGACAAAGAAAGGTTGAAGAGAGCAGGAGAGAGGGAGATCTAATAAATTTTTTAAAACAAACCCAAAATCTCAAAACCTCTAGTTTTTAAATATGTATAAAATCGGTTTTGAAATAGTGTTAAAAACAGTACAATCCCATTTTAGCCGAACACGTTTTATTTTTAAAATTGCATTTTAAAACTAAAAACTCAGCACCACCCCGAACGTGCCATAAGTTTTCTCTTTCCTACTTTTTCCTCTTTCATCTTTCCTACTTTTTTTTTATTTCTATTTCCTCTTTCCTATCTACGTTTTACCTTAGAATCTGTAAAAGATAATAACTTCCCAAATATAAATCACTTTTCAAAATCTAGATTTTGTTTCGAAATCTGTAAAAATTATTTTCTAAAATCTATTATCCAAAATTTAGATTTTACTTTAAATATGTAAAAACTATTATGAAAATGAGATACAAATAAACCCTTAAACGATACCAAGGAGGTTTAAATTTAAAACGTGTTCCAGACTTGTACCATTTAGGTTCTGCCACCTGTTTGGATTGGGATTGAGATTGAGGTTGCAACACGTTTGTAAGGCTACAAATACTCCACATCTTCCATTTTATCTCTACTCTTTTCTCCTTTCTCTTTTGGCAGCCTCGCCTTATCACTTCCACTCCAACACCTAAATCCATGCAAGAAATACTTATATACTCTTGAAGTGATTTTTAAAAAGGATAATATAATCTTTTATTTTTTAAATTTACCCGTATTTTAGTTTTGATCTCTTGAATTTAAAACCAATGATTTTGATCCATTTTTAAGTGAGACTTATTCTTAATATATCTTGAGAAGAATTTGAGTAAAAATTTAGTATGTGCAAAATAAATCACATAATACTAATATATACATATATATAATTTTCTGGAAGTTAAGGGGTGCGGCTGAGATCAATAGGTCTGCCACTATGTAAACAAAAAAAAAACAAGAAGAAGAAGCAATTTTGTATTAAACATTTTATGTTTTATATTGACATTGTTTGGTAATCCCCAGCTAAGGTATTTCCTAGTTAAGCAAAAGATAATACGTCTTACCTTTGAATCAGTCTAAAATGGGAAAAAAAGAAATTAATGGCTGTTTAAATGTCAAATCATTAAACTAAAACAATTAATAATTACAAATATCATTATCATCCTATCATCCAACAATATCTATATTTATATTAAATATCAGTTAATACTAACTTAATGCTAATATTGACAAACAATGTCAATATAAAACATAAAATTTGTAATATATTTTAATAACATCACTAACTTTTCAATTCTTACAGTATTTTTCAAATATATATATATATGATAATAATTAAAATCATAATGAAATGCTGAACTCAAGGCCAAGTGGTTCTTTTTAGTGATCTATATATTTATAAATGGAAACCATAAATTAATTATAAGAATATTTCAAAAACTAAACGGCAAGTGGTACCTTTCGCTGACCTAACGCAAGTAACACTTTCATTGGAATGAAGAATACTCTGTATAATAAAGAAAAAATACATTATTCAAATTTACTGTAACCTATTATTACGTTAATGCTACGTTTGGTATACTGGAAATGAGATTATGGAATTGAAATTGAGGTAGGAAGTGAAAATTTGTGTTGTTTGGTTTGTGAGAAGTCACTTCCATGAAAGTGAAAATGAGTTTCATGGAAGTGATCTGGGTTCTCACCTTTACCCTATGAAACTGAACTCATTTCTATGAAAGTGAAAATATATAACTATTATGCCCTCCTCCTGCATCTCTTCACTCATAGACTCAGACGGCGACGGCAACAACGACAATTATCTAATCACATTTGGTTATGTATCATATCTTTAAAATATTGCCATTTAAATAGTGTGATTGTAGGACTTTTATAATAGTTATAAGAAAACTGATGCGGTATGATGTATATGATAAATATAAATGTAAAGAATAAATCCATATAATAATAAATATATAAAAAATGAATAAATATATATTCAACCAAAGAAAGTAATGCAGACTCCGATACTTGTTAAAAGGAGTTGACTTTTATTGAAGAGATTAATGAAATTAAATATAGTATTTAAAAGTATTTATATTAATTATCTTTCTTTAAATTAATTTATCTGACTTATAAAAATATATAATTTAATAATATACATAAATAAATATTTTAAATAATGTATTTAATTTTTTAATTCTTTTCCACAGTAAACACAGCTAATTTTGAGGTTAAGGATAACAAGATTTTTTTTTTTTGGGGTGAAAAGGATAACAAGGGTTTTACTTCCATCGCATAGTCGTCTCCGGGGAAGTTACGACTCAGTGAACGTTGAAAAGGCTTTAGGCTTTGTTTGGTTGAGGGGAAGGGGATGGAGTGGAGGAAAAATGATCCCTTCTCCCCGTTTGGTATGAAAAATTGGAGGGGAGGGGAGCCAAATTTTGATTCCCCAATCTCTCCACTCCCTTTATTTTATATCCCTCTAAAATGGGGTTTTTTATAGGGAGGTAAAATATCATGATTAATATGTCCTCAATACTTTTTGTTCAACTTCTCACATTTTATTATTTCGGTCTTCATATCTACTTCACAATAGAATGAGCGATGTAAACAGAGAACACGTTTTCTAGTCTTCATTTTTTCAGTATTTCTTAAGAATAAATTTTACTTTATTTGGAATACTTGGAAGCAGCAATGTGGGCAGAGAATAAATGAAAGAAATTATTTAAATCATTTTTTAATTATTTAAGTAAATTATATGAGTAAAATACCTAATAATTGTTTTAATTAACTAAATAGAAGTAGGGATTAATTTTTATGAGTATAGAATAATTTAAATAAATTAGATAAGTAAATAAATATAAATCAATATATAAAGGAAAAATGTTAAATTAGTTATTAACTTCTCTCCCTTCCCCTCCTGAACCAAATAAAAGATTATTAAAAATTATTCCCCTTCCTTCCCCCCTAACTAAACCAAATAAGGTAATCTTATACCCTTATATCCCTTACCTTTCCTTCCTGTCCATCCACTCTCTTTCCCCTCCACCAAACCAAACATACCCTTAATGTTCATTGTTCACAAAGTCACGTACATAAATATTACGGAGAATTCAATTGTTTAATGCTTATTTATTATCGTAGACTATGATGCCGTCGATTTGTTGATGTTTTGAACTTCCAAGAAATTACATGAACAACAGAACAGTCTAAACCATCGAGATTTGACTTTTCGTGTCAGATTTTTCACCTTTTAAAATTTCGGATCAGTGCAAGAAGAGTTGCATTGCCACTGCTTGCTTGATTGTGTTCTTCTTCTCCTCCTCCTCCTCCTCCTCCTTCAATCATTGGTCGTCTCCAAGCATTCTGAGGTTTGACCCTTTACTTTCTTCATCTGTGAATCATTCTTCTCCATCTTGCTCGGCATTACTGAATCATCAGAAAACCTTGGGATAATGTTCGTTTTATTGTTTCCATGTCTTTTTTTTTCTTGAGATTTTTGTTCGTTTTAATTGTAATGCTGGGAAATGATGGGCTCTGTTTTTTTCGTTTCTTTTAATCACATCAACCATGGATGAAAATACTTGTTTTCCGTTTCCTTAGTGTTTATTGGGTGATTAAGGTAACCGTAGGTATGGTTAGGATGAGTGATAGAGTACTTGTGTATTCAATAGAGAGAATTTGTTTGGTAATTAATAGGTCTACGTAGTTTCATGGATTAATTTCATTAGGTGAGTTTGCGGCTGATATGCAATGGTATCAGACTTCAATTATTTTTTTCTTATAAAAGTATCAGACTTCAATACTCTCTTTGCTTGGCACAGGGACGATGGCTGAAAATGATTTTGTTGAAGAATATCAAGAAACTTACGAGTCTTCAAACATCAAGGTAGTACTTATTGTTTATAGTTCAGATAAAATACAGTTAGTAGGCAATTTATTTGCAACCCCCCAAAAAAAACCTTTGGCGTAGATGGTAGTTGTTTCATATAACGTTCAGAATCTGGATGCTTTTTGTTAGCACGAAAAAAAAAGGTTTGACTCCTTTCATGGAACAAGAATGAAACTTGTGCCTGTTATATATCTCCCTTCCATGGTTATTATTATTTTATTTAGATAAAGCAGACTCAGGGAAGTCTTGGCTATCCTCTTTAGCAACTCTCAGGATTTTAAAATTGAAGAGATAATCACGACTGCTACAATATATGCCCATGGAATTATTGCCATATTTCACTATTAGTTTTAGACATAGGCATTAACAGGCAGATGCCTTATTTTTGTGATCACCATTCCAAGTATAAAGTTGAAAATGGCAGTGGCTATTGTGGCAATTTATAACATGTTTCGACCTGGTTGATTGTGTTATATAGTTCACATTAGAAAAACCATTTTGGTAGTTCTTCCAAAGATTCAGTTAACGACTTCACACACTTTTCACAGTTTTGATGACTTAAGCGCAACAAAGATTCTATTATAAAATCTAAACACCTTTTGGATGTGTAATTAAGGTTGAACCAGGGAAGCCTGCAGCACTTACCTGGCAGCGGAAATTAAGCTCTGAAGGAAATGCTCCATCACAGTTCACTTTAACTTTAAAGGAGACACTTCATATGGTAAGTTTATGAGTGAGATAATGTCAGCACACTCCTTTGATTCTCTGTTTTTTTTTTGTAAAAAAAAATGGAAGTCCCTAGGTCTAGCTTACCTGTACATTCAGTTCAGTCTGTAACTGTTTGTATAATGAATGAATCCCTCTCGGTCATCTCTTCTAGAAAACTTTGGGCATGGACTTGTGGACAGTCTGCAAGCTTAACTGCCAATAAGAACTGGAACATGTCTTGGCATTCTTTATTCTGCTGCGTCCTAGCAATCTGTCCAAATATTTAGTCATCTCCATGTCAAACCCTTAAAAAAATCCTAAATCTCTGTCTTTAGTTCTTTGGATAGATAGTCACCCCCTTCTGAAATATTTTGCTTCTTTTTATATAATCTGCATTGGTTATAGAAATATAAACTCTAACCTTGAATTTGCTGGTGGATAGGTATAGTATATTTTAAATTTTAGAAACATTTGTGGATTGTTAATACAGAAATCAATAGATTATTTTTTGATATGTCAGCTTCCGATTGGTTATCGACTATGGCAACATGTTCGAGAAGAAGCTGCTAGAGGAAGGGTAACCTGCTTTTACGATGGAATTTCCATTCTATATTAATGTTTGGTATGAATTTTCATCTGAATATCCTTCTTTAACCCTTTTTTTTGTGTCTATCCTTCTTACAGGGAGTGTTGATTGATCCTTTTGCTAAGCGTCATGTAACATCTTGTCATGGTGTTCCATTAGGTGGTATTGGGTAGGTTTCAACTTTTTTATAAGCTATGATTAATTTATTTTTTTTTGCTGCATAGGCCAAGAGATAAACAGAGGGCCTTAATCAACCAGTCCTATAATATATGGACCTTTCACTGGTATCTTTAACCCTCTAGGTTATGAGTCTAGATTATGCATTTCATTTTGTGTGATTAGAAGAAGTGTGCCTATTATTCCTAGAAACTAATTTATATTTTTTTTATTTCTAAATAATTCACTACTAGGATGATTGTGTGCTGTATTTAAGTAAAGAATGCTTGCAGTGGAAGGGGTCCTTCATGCTTAATCGTGACCAATCTTATAATCACATGCTCCAAGTCAGATGTAATGCAAATTATGAAAACCCTTCAGGATTCTGATTTAATTGCTAGAGCTATTATACTTTAATTCGAATCTATCCCAGATGATCATTTAATCATTTTTATACTTGGTGTTGTTGACAAACTCATCTGCAGTGGAGGAAGCATTGGAAGAAGTTATAAAGGTGAATTTCAGCGCTGGCAGCTGTTCCCCAGAATATGTGAAGAGAAGCCAATTTTAGCTGATCAGTTTTCTGTAAGTTTCATCTGTTAATCTTGTGCAAAATGCTATATCTTTACAAATTCTGAACATCATAAGTAGCATGCTTGAGCAATTTCTAACATGTTTAGGAGAGTTCATGATGTTTTTATTGGAAATGTAAAGAAAGAACTAGTCCAGCTATCATTTCTTAAATTTTGAAGTCTGATTTCACGATCAATCTTGTTTGGAGTTCAAGTGTCTAAAATTTTAAAATTCAATCGTAGGTTGATGAAAGTATATTTGATAAGAAATAGACATTCATGATGAACATCTTTGGATACTTCTTACTGCTAATAATATGCCATCTTTTGACATGATTGAGATTACTGTATCAGGTTTTTGTCTCACGTTCAAATGGTGAAAAATATTCAAGTGTACTGTATCCAGGAAAGCCAGATGTTCTGAAGTAAGCCTTTGCCATTTCCATTTTGATATTGCAATTGATATTTCTTTGCAACTGCATTGATTTATTGTTGGATCTTTTATGAATGTCGTTTGAACATCATTTGAGGAGATGCATAAGGAATGTGACTAATTTACCAAGTTTTATGTGCCTACGCAGAGAAAATACAGTTTCAGGAATTGGATTGTGGGACTGGAATCTGAATGGACAGAGTTGTACGTATCATGCGTTGTATCCAAGGGCTTGGACAGTATATGAGGGTAAGCTAGAAAACATTGCATACTTCCAAGTCCATCATATTATTTAATGAGTGTGACATTGATCAATTCATACATTCAAATACAGAACCAGACCCATCGTTACAAATAGTTTGTCGGCAGATTTCACCCATCATTCCCCACAATTATAAGGAGAGCAGCTATCCTGTATCAGTTTTTACTTTCACGGTTAGTGATTGTCTGCTTAAAATCTTCTTTTTGCTCAGAATATCATACATTCAGACTTAATAATAAGCATTTTATTTTGTTCCATTCAGCTGAATAATTTTGGCAAAACATCAGCAGATGTCACCTTGCTTTTCACGTGGGCTGTAAGTGACACCTTTTCTTTTCTGTTACAGTTAGAGGCTGTCATTTTTCGTTTGTTTATTCTTGTTCTAAGGCACTGAATGGAAACAATAAGCTGGTCTTAAAGAACTAGATGAATGTATGGGAAGTTGTAAATGCTCATATCATTCATTTTTTCTGTGTTCATTCAGAATTCTGTTGGAGGACTTTCTGAATCTACTGGTCATCACACAAATACAAAAATTATGTGAGAAAAATTGTCACTATATCCACCTTTTTTACGCAGACATTTCCATTTAATTCCTTTTTCTGTCCATGGCTTGCCTATTGATTATTCTAACATGGAAGATATTCTTTTTTGCTAGGGTGAACGATGGGGTGCATGGTGTGCTTCTTCATCACAGGTAAGTTTTAATTCTTTCTGCGTTTTTAAGTGAATGAGGAAAAGAAAAGCAAATATGGGTTTTGTCATACATTTAATTGATATGGCCTGAATATAGGACTGCAAATGGGCAGCCTCCAGTCACATTTGCAATTGCAGCGGAAGAAACTGAACATGTTCACGTCTCAGAATGCCCTGTCTTTGTTATATCTGGTGCTTATGATGGGATATCAGCTGAGGATATGTGGCAAGAAATTAAAAAGGTGAAGGACATATTGTACAACATAACATAACATTAAAAAAATCCATGTTCAGCATCTTCGTTATTTCATTACTCACTTAAACATGCTATCTTCTCAGAGACAATAATTCTTATAACTTTTGGTGACTAAATTGGTTTTTGAATTCTTTTTACACAGAATGTATCATAATGATTGTTATTTTAAGAATCTCTTTCAATGTATTAAAACAATTTCATTTTCATGCTGATAATCAATTAACTGATTTTTCACCAGCGGCTAATGATTCCCTCAAAGATTCTGTAGGCTCTGTGATAGTGTGATTTTCTTCTATAATTTACATGCATACTTGTACTAGAGAGGGTAGTAAAAATGCAAGCATTTATATGTTTTTCATAATATCTTCAAATGACTGGATTGGTTACATTTTATTCTTTTAGCAAGGGTCTTTTGATAGTCTGATTTTTCCTGAAACACCTATACCTACGGAACGAGGATCATCCATCGGAGCAGCAATTGCAGCCTCTGTAAAAATTCCACCTGATGCACAACGCACTGTCACATTTTCATTGGCATGGAACTGCCCTGAAGTGAAGTTTCCCAGCAACAGGACTTACTACAGGTTGGTTATAGAACAGTTGTTTGGAAGAATTTTAATGTGAAAAAATATGCACAACTGATGTAGTTTATTTAACAGGCGTTACACTAAATTCTATGGTACTAATAGAGATTCTGCAGCAGATATTGCACGTGATGCTATTCTTGGTACATTTATTTGCTGAACTGCTTTGAATTGCTTTACTGATGATATCCGGGTGTATGTGTTTGTATATGAAGACTTATCAGTTTGAGGCAGTAATATGGATAAAGTTTTTCTGGACGTTAAATTTAGATGTAATCCCCAATTAACATGCAGAGAGACCTTATTTTTATGCGTAGTTCCTTGATAAGTTTCTTCAACATTTTTAATGAATTGATGGCACAGGGCATAGCCAATGGGAGGCCCAGATCGAGGCGTGGCAAAGACCTATTCTTGAGGACAAGAGGTTTCCTGAATGGTAAGCTTGCATACATTATTCAGCATCTGCGTCTACAGGCAAACTCTGAAGTTTTCAAAGAATTCCCTGCAGGTATCCAGTCACCCTTTTCAACGAGCTGTACTATCTAAACTCTGGGGGGACAATTTGGACAGGTATTTGCAGTTCATGAAATGCTTCATTCATTCCGCCAGCTAAGTAGTTAAAGTTAATTTTTATATCTTGTATGAGCATTACATATGTAATTCTTATCATTGTGATTGGTCTTCATCATTTCATCTCTTCTGCAGATGGTTCACCTCCAGTGCACAGCCTGGCTAGCATAGGAGAGAGAAAATTTTCCCTGGACCGTCTTAGATCAAATTCAGGGGAAAGCAATCATGTTTCTACTCAAAATGATATGGCTATCAACATTCTTGAAAGGTTTAGTTCAGTAGCTGAGCAAATTCACACTTCTGCATCAAATTCTGCTTCAGGAGTAAATCTGCTCCAAGATGAAGAAGAAAATATTGGGCAATTCCTTTATCTCGAAGGCATTGAATATCAGATGTGGAATACCTATGATGTTCACTTCTATTCATCTTTTGCACTAATAATGCTCTTTCCTAAACTTGAACTCAGCATCCAAAGAGACTTTGCTGCAGCGGTAATGATGCATGATCCTGTAAAGATGAAACTTCTAGAAAATGGCATGTGGGTTCCAAGAAAGGTTCTTGGTGCTGTTCCTCATGATATTGGAATCAACGATCCGTGGTTTGAAATAAATGGCTACAATCTTTATAACACAGATAGGTGGAAAGACTTGAATCCAAAATTTGTTCTCCAGATTTATAGGGATGTGGTTGCCACTGGTGATAAGAAGTTTGCACAGGCTGTTTGGCCATCTGTTTATGTTGCAATGGCTTATATGGAACAATTTGACAAGGATGGGGATGGAATGATCGAGAATGAAGGCTTCCCTGATCAAACTTATGACACATGGTCTGTGTCTGGTGTAAGTGCATATAGTGGTGGGCTGTGGCTAGCAGCACTACTGGCTACATCGGCCTTGGCACGTGAAATTGGTGATAAGGGTTCTGAAGATTATTTCTGGTTGAAGTTTCAGAAAGCAAAAGCTGCATATGAAAAATTATGGAATGGCTCTTACTTCAATTACGATAGTAGCAGTGGATCTTCAAGTTCATCCATACAAGCTGATCAATTAGCAGGACAATGGTCTGATTTTTTCTTTGGCTTATTATATCCTCTTGCACGAGCATCTTCTGCTTCAATAGCACTTCTAAACTACCTTTTTATGGTTGCCATGGTTGGCCAACCATTTTGAACTTTATTTAGACTCCAAGCTACATGACCAAACTGTTGTGTTTGCGCATCTAAATTATTTGAGTTTTTGAACCCTGGTTTATCCTCAGGTGTTGCATGTGGTTATTATTCCTTGGAAGTATTTATGATGAAGTCATCACTTATTCTTCGCCCATTTTCAGGTATGCTAGAGCTTGTGGTCTTCCACCAATTGTTAACTCAAAAAAAGCGAGAAGTGCACTTCAAATGATTTATAATTACAATGTTATGAAAGTAAAGGATGGGAAACGGGGTGCTGTAAATGGGATGTTTCCTGATGGAAAAGTTGACATGTCATCGATGCAATCCAGAGAAATATGGTCTGGGGTCACATATGCTGTAGCTGCAACAATGATCCAGGAAGATATGATTGATATGGCTTTTCAAACTGCAAGTGGAGTATATGAAGCTGCATGGTCTGACGATGGTCTTGGGTAAGCATATTTTTCTATCATCCTAAAGGCATTTTTCTTCTTTCTTTATGTGAGAAAGTGTAAGTTTGGACCAAGAACTTTTGCTCTTACCTGCCTTCACTTCACAAGTCCCCCTCCACTAAAGGTGATAGCCATCTGGTCCCCCCCCCAACCCAAAAAAGGGCGGCTTTATTTTTTGTTTTCTGACTTCACATAAAGAAAGACATTATCATTAAAGGTTTAATGTTCTCAAAACGCTATGTTTTCTAAATTTACCATAACACATGCGCTCTTAAATTTGAAGAAAATATTAGATTTATTTATGGTGACAATTTTATTTCCTAGAACTGTCAGTTGTAGGATATGCCGCTGCTTGAGCCTGAAATATAAGAGTTAGTTGAGGATTGGATTTGGTTTTAGATATAAGATCACAATCTGTTCTACCTGTAGTGTTCAATTTTTTATTGTCAAGGTTAATACATTGTTTCAATATCGGTATGTCAACGTAACCATCGTTTAACATTTAAATAACTAAGAGACAGTTATAACTATTAGCTCCGATCCTTAATATAGAACTAGTTGGTCACTAGATTTGGTCCTAAATATAAAATTTTAATCCACTTTATCTTTCAAATTTACAATGCTTTCCCCCTAAAATACCCCCTTTAATTGCATGCATTAATTGGTTTCTATCCAAGGGTAGTCAAGATGAAAAATGGTACTTCAGAAAAATCAACTCATATTTGTGACAAATAACTAACTTAACTGATTTCTTTAATCTGCCCAAATTAGTTATTTAACTCATATATTAAGAACCAGAGGTAGTATGGTGTAATTCTGATGATGAAATTCTTCATTGATTTAATATTGACATTATTTCTGATAAATTAAAACCAAACATGTCACTTGGTGGTTAAATGGGAAAGGGAATGGAACAAACTATAGAGGTGTTTAATGACACACTTTGAATTACTGAGACAATTCTGTTATTACTATGAAGATAAGCTGTTACAACTTACATGTATTCATTTTCATCTCATTGAGGTCCTTCTTTTGATCTATCATAGCTATTTTCAAACATATGACTTGGTGGTTAAATAGTAATGGAACAAACCGTGGAGGTGTTGAATGACACACTTTAGCTACTGGTAAAAAGCTAACTTTTGGTCAAACTACATGAGATTCAACTGTCATTTACCATATTTTAATGAACATTGGTTCTACTATATATACTTTTTTCATATCTTGTTGGGTTCCTTCTGTTTGATCAATCATAGTTATTCTGTCAAACTGATCACTTGAGGGTTAAATGGTTAATTGGTAATGCAATAAACTACAGAGATGTTGAATGGCGAACTTCAAACTACTGAGAAAAAAGTTACCATTTGTTTTGTTTCGTCTAATTTTATTTTATTTTATTTTTTTAATTTCATATCTTATTGAGATCCTTCTGTTTGATCAATTGTATGTAGCTATTCTTTTCAAACCCCTGAAGCCTGGACCACCAAAGATGAATATAGATCCCTGTGTTACATGCGCCCTTTAGCCATATGGGCAATGCAATGGGCCTTGTCAAGAACAAAGCAAATGCACTGTGAGAGTAAATCTGATGATGATAAGGAAGATGCATTGTTTAGATACCATGAGGATGGTTTCTCAAGAGTTGCTCACCTTTTAAAGGTGCAAGAGGAGGCATCACCTAGGAGTTTGTTTCAGATTATATTTGATTACACTTGCAAGAGGATGCTATAAGCATGACTTCACTCCATTTGCTTTGTACCATGTCCATAGATTGTTGGTTAAAATGCAAATCTTTTCTGGAAGTTTTTTTTTTTTTCAGGAGCAATGTTGTCCCAAAAGTTTTTGAGTTAAATGTTGCCCCGCAAATATCAAAATGTAGCAATTTTGCCCTACCCCATTAAAAAAGTGATGTTGACCATTAACATTTTCAATGAGAAAGGGTAACATCAATCCATTTTAACACTTCCAGCACAACATTGCTCTTGAATGGAAACTTTCAGGACAAATTTGCATCTTAACACCATATAGTGTTTGATCATGTCTTGTCAATCTTCATTTTGAATAAATTTGGCCTTCTAATTAATTTGGATGGTTCAGGTCTGTTTAAATAATTTAATTTACTATCCAAATTAGTTATGCAGCCAAAATTGACTCAACATAAACCATCTTTCCTTTCAGAAAATAGAAAAATTCATATCTACATATCATTATATCCTTATTGGAGTTATTTCATTTGTTTGATAGCCTAATCCGGGTTGACTCAGATCTGATAAATTAACCCTTGAATCATTGCTGTAACCGATTTAGTGTTCGATCCAGTTTTTTGAACCTTGTATTTTTCTAAGAATTTCCTCATAAACAATATTGGTGGAAGACTTCTTAATTTACTTTATTAAGCAAGACCTTTTTCACTCCATCAATACTTCTCTCTTAGTAAGGAATGTAACTTATAGTTGATCATGTCTAAAATTAGGGCCTGCTCAATATAACCCAATGAGAAGAATTTATTTTGTTAGAAAGGAAATGACATTTTTCATTCCTGACATGTTTTGTATGTACTAGAATGAAAGTTTTCCACCCAAAAAGTCTTACGTTCAATTCGAATGAATTGATTGCTTGGACATATGATCATATGATCCAAAACAAGCATTGGATGACGGATGATAAAAGGAAAATCATAAAAAGGAATGAAAAATGGTGTTATGGAAATATATATATATATATATATATATATTTGAGAGGTTGAAAATGATAATAAGATAAGTAGAAAAAAATAAACAACTCTTGATAATTATCTATCAATCAAATTCATAATTGAATTTAAAAATTAATCATTAATACAATATATTTTTATAAATTTACATTAACAATTTTTTACTCGAGTCAATGTGAGATTTTGACATACACATTAGAATCAAGGCAATTAAGGCAAAAAAAATGGCCCCGTTTGAAATCACGTTTGGAATAACCAAACGTGCATTCAACAGTATTTTTCCTTAAAACGAGATAATTTCCTTTACACATTTACCTAATAAATAATAAAGCATTTCTCCATTGCGTTCCCAAATATATCCAATATTCCCTCCATTTGAGAAGGAAAATCTTTTAGCTTTTAGGAGAAAATAGATGGTAGTTCATGTAATTATTATATATGTACCAAAAATACACTTACCAGCCTCTCTCCTTTATCTAATCATATATTTTATAAGTATACACATATTCATTGTTATTTAGTTATATAGATAATAAATTGGTCTTACACATGGACATGTATTATTTATTACTTTAAACAAAAAAAAGTAAAATTTGTTTTTATGTTATGAAAGTAAAGAAAATTGGAGAGTAGAAGAAGAGAATAGTAGAAGAGGAAATTGAGAGAGGAAGCTAGGGAGCATATATGAAAAATATAAGAAAGTAGTTGAAGAAGAAAGATGATGGGGAGAATAAAGAGGAGCCCTCTTTCATTTCATTGCATTTCTCATTCCATATGTGATTCTATGTACAACCAACTCTTTACATTACAACTCTATTTATAGGCACCAAATCCTTCCAAGAGTCACAATACCATAAACACAAAAATTAACCCACATTATGATACAACATAAAGGCATTAGAGGTTATGGTCTTTATGGCATTAAGCATGGGAATAATAAGGGGTTGGAGATTATGGAATTTGGCATCAAGAGGGAGAGGATCGTAAGAGGAATCCAAAGAGCTTAATGGACATCCACACATATATATAATTTCACAACACTCCCCCTTGGATGTCCATATATAAACAAATGTTGTGCCTCGTTAAAACCTTACTAGGAAAAATCCAATGGGACAAAAATCTAGTGAAGGAAAAAGAGTATACAACATATATTGAAGCTGCCTCGTTAAAAACCTTACCAGGAAAATCCAGTGGGATAAAACCTTGGTTAAGGAAAAAAGAGTACAGCAAGATCTTTTCTCCCCCTGAAAATGATATCACTTTTACTCCTTCTTATGATAGCATCGTCATTTTTACTCCCCCTAATAACAATATCACCTTTATCTTTTTACCTTGATAGAGTATACTGAATTCTCGTTAAGTAGATAATCTCTTATGCCTTTCAGAGCTTATCTTCCTCTTGGCTAAATTATGCTTGGCACATTGTCATCATATGATATCTTTAAAGCATATTCATCAAGTCTCCATTTGTATACCTTCCTCTTGGCTAAATTATCTCTTCTGGGAATGCTAAATCATTGCATCAAATCTTATTTTCACTATCCATTTGTATACCTGCAAAAATCTAATTTTTTTATAATAAAAATATAACACAAAACATTAACAAATAATTTGAATTAACATGGAATAGATATAAGGAATTTCTATTCAATTTTGTAACCAAAATATCAAAGCGAAAATCATGACTTTCAAAATCAGATGAAACATACACTATTTTTAATATCATGATTTTTTTAAACATGTTTCTAACATGTTAGGACGTTCAAGTATTTTCATGTAAATTTCACATACATTGAGCCATATGTTTAGGATATAATAATATCCAATAGAGGTATATTTTGTGTTCATATCCTTCCAAACTAGAAATTATTTTCCATCCACCACGAAATAATATACCTCATCATCATACCATTATGAAAACCTATGTTTTCACATCAATGTTCATATGTTTCATAACAACTTTATATTTCATACATTTGGACTACTGGTTCATAATTCTCAATATCGAAATAATGCAATCATATTCTATTGCATCTTTTTCCTTTCTGTTGGTCAATCATCATTCTGTCAACCTTTTATGACATATTCATATATAAGATCCTCATTTGATCACGTGATATTATTATCAAAACAGTTGTCAACAACTTTATCCTTTTCGGTTCCATTTTTTCACCGCGACATAACTTATCAGGATTTTGATATTAGTTTTCAGGTACCTAAACCTCTCTTGAGGTTTTTTCTATCAGTTATGTCTCGGCCTCTGCTAGAGTGCCAGCCTCCTCAGTATGATCATCTTAATTATATACTCCTCTTTATCCAAAGTATAATATTTGGAACCGATTGTTTATCATGCTTTAGGCATGTCTCATTTTTATTTATACTAATTGGAGCATTTTCAACTGGAATATGAGAATTAATAATTCTCATTTAGGTCAGTAATTCGATATGACAGATATTTTTACAATATCTCATAATGCAATATTCAATGAACTTTTGGTTCATACTCTTTTAGTTGAAGATTTATATTTGACAGTAATAATGCATTCAATGTATTTTCGTTTCCAGCCACTTAATTTCTCCCCCTCATGTAAAAAAAACTTTTTCAAATGATAATCAACTAACAATGCAGTACAAGCCTCATAAACCCATTTTCTCTTTTAGAAACATAATTTGTTTCATTTAGAGACAAATAAGGAGGAGAATCTTGCCCAACATTTATCTCAACTTTCCATTTATGTGCATTATTGTGGATCAATAAACATTGCACATGCTCTGACCAAAAGCCAATTTCACGGGGAGAATTTTGTTGGCTTAATATGTATAAGTGATGCAATATATCAAGTCCGATATACCAACACTGAAATAATATATAATCTTGTTCTCATAAGCATTGATCAAGCTATATATGGAGGCTTTAGTAAATTATTATAGATCATATAATTTGGAAATTGTGCACAAATGAACATAATGATCTTATTCAAATAATCTTGCAAACTTCAAGTTGCAAGCTACCAATAATCATACATGTAACCATATTATAGATGCATCTATCAAACTTATTGAATACTTTTATGGTTTACATGCTTTTCGAATGGGCCCATATCTATAAATATATTTCCAAAAATGTAAAGATCCATTTCAAATCATAACCAATGATTTTCTCATGATCCATATTCTATTGAAAACAAGCATCACATGATAATCTTTAAATTATATATAATGTGATGGTTATTCATGAAGAATCTTCTGGCTCTTCAATAAATGTCAATATACAATCTTTAACATTATATTGCATCTTATATATGACTCAGATGATCAAACAAGTCATGCCAACAATAACTTTATCTAGATCAGTAAACTTCTGGTTTACTGTGCTTCTCATTTTTTCATAACATGTTGATTTAAAATATCAATATGTCATTTAACATGACATTCATTTTGGGAGATCAAAAGGCTTAACAATCTCCCCCGCATAAGTAGAAATATATACAAAATTATCTCACACTTGTATTCTAATGATCATCCCCTCAAGTGTGAGTCATATAAATATGATTTTCTTATTCAATGTATTTCATTTTGAAGTCTTTGTACTTCATGACTTCCATACAATTTTGGATTTCAATCCAATTGGGATATCATCTTTGAAACTTTAGGTAAACCAAAACTCTAATATAGATTTATGGACCATAATTTTCATCATCACTTCTTTTTCCGCCCATAAACTAAAAAGTTTATATTAGTTCTTCATGAACTATATCAATTTTGTAACATATAGTTTTTCAGGAACTATAGCACTTTTGTGGGGAATGGTTCTTCATGAACTAATATTATTATTATATAATAATATAAATTCTATGGTTATTTATAATTTCATAACTAACCAATTGAACATTTCCCAATAGATTCATATGTATGCTTCTATATGACTTCCGATCATATTGTGACATTCTCTCACAATTTTGATGCCATTAGAATGCTCAACTTTCAATTGTCAATGTATCACATAATATGATCATGACCATTCTATTTTTGGTCTTTTAATAGTACATCATCACTTCATTGGTCTTCTGGACCAAAAATAATTTTTTTTTAAAAGCTACCAAATTTTGATATTTGAATATTAAGCCTTCATGACTTTGATATTTGTAGCAATTTGATTATTCAAATGGCATAATTTTTTCTTGCCATTTACTAGTACCATAATGTTCTTTCGTCAAATAACTATTGTGATGTGACTTCAGGTCATCCAATCACAATTGCAGAAATATCTTGGCTGCTGACCATTAAATTGAAAT
>JANTPZ010135128.1:0-26992 GCA_025593235.1 Vachellia pachyceras
TGGGGGATTGTTGTAAATTTTGTGTGTGGGTGTGTCAAAGGAAGAGTCCCACATTATTTGGGATTGTGGGAGTCCAAGTGATTATACTATAATGTGATCTTGGATTAGTAAATTGATTAAGAGGAGGAGTATGTTAACATACGACAAAGGGCCACTGGAGACAAATCCGGCGTTTTCCCTACCCCTTTGTGCGTAGGTTAATTGCAATATTGGGCACTCTTTATAGGAAATATCCGTCTAATTAATTTGCCACTCTAATAACAATTATGGGTTTTTAGTATTTGTAACCGACGTCTTTTAATTATCATTAAGTGTGTTAATGATAATGTAACCACCCATTTAATTGTCATTAGGTGCATTAAATAGACGAATTAATTGCCATTATTTAAGAGTGCCTTATGTGCAGCCTATAAAAGGGCTTGGGGTCGAAGTTCTAAGTGCGGCTCTTGAACTTTCGAGCATCATTCTTCCCTCCTCTGGTTCTCTACCTTGCTGAGTTCTATTACCTTCCGCTAGTTCTGTTCACCCTGTCTTTGCAGGAAGAATCCGTTTAATCCTGGGGAGTGCCGCAACTTACTTGCCGATAGTCGCGGAATAGCTCTTAAGGACAGTGTCCTAGGGCACGACTCGGATTAATGTTTTATTTGCAGGTGTTGCTGCCACCAGGATGAATACAACGTTGGAGAGAAGCTGAAAGATCCATTGACGTTTACGTGCCGTATACAACAACACCAACACCAACTAATCATGAGAGCAAAGAAGAAATATAATACACCTTCTGAATATGTAAAACCTACCCCTACCTTCTTTAAGAAGAGCCCCCATTTTTTTGCCTAAAACCCTCCTTTTAGAAACTCCAATACTTTGATGATCTCTTACTATAAACTTCATATCCTCCTTGATCTGATCTCTCGCGAAAACCAAGTGGGTTTGGTTTTTCTCTTCGCTTCCTCAGCAAACACTTTATGCACACAGTACTATTAGGGCTTTATTTTTTCCTTTCCCACTTCGAAAAGAGAAAGCTAGATGGGGTTTTTTCTGGGGTGATGATTGATTTGATTGAAGTGAATGAAAAGAGAGAAGAGAAGGAAGGTGTTATATAGTGGAGGGAGAAAGAAGAGGTTGTGGTGGTCCTATGGTGATGCCCATCTTTGGTCGTCAATAAAGGAACCAAACGTGGGGCTTGTGGTGGATCATATGATATGTCCCAGTACACTCACCAAGCAGATTACACTTTGGGTCCCAAACTTTATTGGCAGAGAAACAACGATATAAAAACGAAAGGAATGTTCAGAGCCATACAAAACACACACTTCATAAAGCTCCCCTAATTTCTTGTGTTTCTTTTTTTTTTCCTTTTTAAATTCAAACATTATAATATTCCAACAAGGAATGCAAATTTTAATGTCCATGTAAAAAATAATTGGGTTTCTGAAGGGAAAACTTTCATAACCTCATATATATTTGTGATTTTAGTAGGTGCAGTAATTAAGAATAATAGAATGGTGAAGAGTCAAAAATAAAATAACGTTATGATAAAGTAATAAAGTGGGGAAGTATATTAACTTCACGTTAGTCCTTAAAAGAGATACTTTATTTCAAAATCTTGAATGTTTGATGTAGCTACAAATATACTGTCTATGTAAGGGAAACTTCCTTTTTATAATGTTAATTTTTATGACACAAATACGCACACATAATTATATAATAGGGAGAATTGAGGATAAATTTCCTATTGATAAATTAATTGAAGAATGAAAACTGCATAATGTGGATTATCAACTGTTTATGCATAATATGAAAGCTCGATTACATAATATTAAGGAAGGAAGGAAGGTCAATTGCATTTGTATTTTAGAAAATTTTAAGCAACTAAATTTCCATGCAATTGACTTTTCTAATGTGATTTTGATATCATAGTTCACATGCACAGCCAAACTCTGTCCTTAGTTTAAAATCATCCCACATAGTGCATTTCATAAAACTATTATATAACAGTTGTGGGATCAATGTTTATTATAGTCATGAAAGGCCATTATTCATCTTCTAAGCAACTGGGCATAAAAAAGGCCACCGAATTTATCAGATAATTATTAATCTGTAATAAAAGACCATCTAATACCCCCCCCTCAATTGCTACAATATTCCCATTTCATATTATTATATTACTTTATAGGATGAGGAAAAAGAATAATCAAATAGTTTTTTTATCCCGAAATGACCGAGCCAAAACTAAAATAATTGACTTAATGATTAGTGGCTGAGGCTTATTAATTCCTAGTGGCTAGAAATTCAAAAGAAACACTTTCGGCATATTTGATGTAATGGAAGGCTATCTAGTTTTCCAATAGAAAAGAAAAATAACGAAAAAAGAAATACTTTTAGCTGCTGAATGTCTCAAGCCGTTCAATGATAACGGAAGCAGTTTCAATGGCTATTTTGTTTGTTTAATCAATCGATTTAACTGATCCCTCTTTTTGGGTTTAAGGATAGATAAATGGAAATTTTTAAATGTTACATTATTTGTTTATGTGCATGGAAGTGAGATTAGCCAAAACATATATGCAACCATGCAAGCAGGAAAACACAAGAGGCTATAAGATTCATTTAATTGAGCTAGTATGTGTCTTGGATTTTAAATAGTTAAGCTATTTCTAACTTAAAAAGTTGTGAATTGTTATAGATTTTACATCTTAATTAGAATGATAATGATCTTGAAAACAATTTTAATATGATTGACTCATTAACAAAATTTTATATCCCTTTCTTACTAGAATTTTTTAACGTTATGGGGCAAAAATACTAAAAAATTTATACAAAATTTTGAATATGTAATAATAAAAGTAAAAAAACAATTAATACTGAACAACGAAAATAAAATTTACATATTATTTTTCAACATCTTATTGGTGAAATTTGACAATAACCTGAAATATCGAATATCATGTACCTATGCTTAGTATGGACAATGACTAATGATGAATTAGAAGGTTCATATGAATCCACCATAATTATTTTTTATTTTGGCTTGAATATATGAAATCAACCACAATTTACTAAAGGGATAAAGCAAATTATCACCACGCTAGTCCTACTCTTCTGACCATCCATTCTTAAGTATATAGTTCCAGACTGTGCCTTCTCCACATATATTGTGTTACAGCTCGTGCACCTCCTGAACTACTAGAATTATTTGTTCTGTTTATAAATGATGGAAAATTGATCTCCTAATCTCTCAACTTTTTCTCTGGTTGTAACTCAGTCAATGAACCTTGAGTCGATGCAACTCAATTTTTGTAGTTTTGACTCAGTTGTAACTCACTCCATATTGTTTTAACCATTTTATAATTTAATCCCTATATTTTAGAAAATACATCATATATATAATAAAAAGTCATGAACTAAATTATAAGGTTACTACAATTATAGAGACTGAGTTGCTGTGAGTCAAAGCTCATAAACTGAGTTACAATTGAGTCAAAACTAAATGAATTGAATAGTACCAAATTAAAGTTTAAGAACTAAGTTACAATTGAATCAAAAAATTAAAGAATTAAAAGGCTAATTCTTTCCATAAGTATTTCTTCTTTTCCTATCTAGTTTCAGATATATATGGCTGATACGGATGAAAGGGGGACAAGTGATGGAAGGAAGCATGGAAATATGGAGAATAGCAGAGAGTCAGAATATTATAAAACAAGACTCACCTACTCGTGGCTTAAAATTCAAACCCCTTCTTTCTTTTCTACGGTCACCTGCAATAAAAAGAAAAGGGCCCCAGCTGATCTTGTTTGCACAAATCAAATAGATAAGACATAGCTGCACGGTGCCAAATCCATCTCTGCACGTGATGTTCACGTGAAAGGCACGATCACTGTCTGTATCACAGAAGACATAATCCTTTGTTTATTGTTACTCTATCGAATTGGAATTCATTTTTAATCACCAGAATTCTTAACTGCATACAATATGTGGATTGAAGTTTACAATGCTCCAAATTGAAAAATTATTGGAAGAATACATTTTGACAGAATACATTTATATTTAGATAAATGTTATATTTAAAGTGCATTTATTCTGTCAAAAAGGAGTTTTTTACTCAAAATATATTTTGAAAGAATAAATTACCAAATGCTAATGTCTGCAAGCTACTATTATTATTGCTTTTGTTGTTATTATTGCTTTTATAGTTTAAATTTTGTAAACCACAGGCTACTTAACTTGGCTGTGAGGGAGCTTCATGTTGTTTTCATTCCTTTGGGTTCGAGGCTTTGCTTTAGAGGCACCCATTTCTGCATTAGTAGCTTGCAGGGCTGCCGTGTGATGCCTTTACAATGATTAGGTGTAGAATTGACAAATTTGGAATCTTGCGTTCTAATCCCTTCTTCTCTGCAACACTGTACACATTGAAGCTATATTTCAGTCCCAAAGCCAAAATGACGGAGACCGACCATTCATATCATGTTCTCTTGCCCTGTTCCTGCTACAGTTGAAATGAATTAGCAGCATGGCCACGAAAGACATGTTTGACAATGAAATAAAAAAATAATCATTTCATACCTAAGGAGTTTTTATCATCTGAATATAAAAATAAATTATTTCTAAATAATGCCAAACATCTACGATAAAAAATGTTTTTTATGGTCCAATCAAACTAGGCTTATTATTATTATTATTATTATTTCATTCCTTCCACACCTGGCAAAAACCAATTGCTCAACTGTGAAGCATTGCATGAATCTTATCTGGCAGCAGTAACAACAACCTTTATTTCTCTATATTTGGTCAACTGCATGAATAGGGTGACACTATTGCACTTTATCAATAACCAGATCTTTAAATAGGTTGGTTAATAAAAAAATTCCATTCAATGACCATAAAATCATATTTTCCCTTCCATCAAGACATGGTTTTGACCAATCAACGTAAGACCGGATAATAATGGCTTTTCCAACAAAATCACTTTTGACTGGATAAATTTATCTCAAAAGTTGCAAAATCACTTTTCCAACAAACATGTAAACGTCCTAATATCCCAATCGCTCACATATTACACTCAGTTTTGACATACCAGCGAAACTGGATAATAATGGCTCATATGCAAAAATGTCCTACACATTATAGACGTTAAAGTTATAATGGTGCTCAGTTAGGGGAAAAAGTTATAGTGGTGGAGTTTCCCAAATAGATGCTTTAAACTGACTTCAACCGAAGTGACAAGAAAAAAGAGAGTAAAAACTCAGTTTTGTAGAACTCACAGATAAGAAAATTAATCTTACCTCTTCATCTCTTTCCCACTTCAAACTTTCAGTTGAATTATACTCTAGAAAATCTGCATTGGTGGGGTATAAGCAGTTGAATATTTTAATAATTGGAAGAGACATTGCAATCATACAAATGACTTACGGGTAATGTACAAAAAAAAATAAATAGAGGCACTACAGGTACAATGCAAATGGAATTCAATTGACTATGAATTGTTCACTTGTTCAAGTGGCGCTCCAGCGACCAAATCATTCAATTTAAAATGTTAAAACCCATTCCTGACTCCTGAGTAACAAGCTTGAATGCACAAGATTTATGGAGGTGTATGCTAAGCTTAATTAAGTTCTATAACCTTACAATTGAAGCCGAGGCTAATTGTTCAGTGATTTTGATTTATAGATTTATCATTTATCAGTAACCTTAATCATTATAATAAGCTTAATTAAGCTCCTCCTTGGCTGGTTGGCCCCGATGCAATGACCAATGGATGGACAACCACTCAACAATCACATAATATCTCTGCAATAAAATGGGTAAAAACAAGAAGTTTAAGGGATGGAACCAGGCCCCCACCCAGGCAACTTAAATGACCAAGCTGAGAGCCAGAATATAAATTAAGGGAAAGTCTCTTTCCAAGTACAAACAAAGCCAAATAGTTTAAGCAGAAGGCACCAAATCGAAATATTTATAGTTTCGACCTACCAAATTTTAAAAAAGGAATGAAATAAAGTCTCGGGAGTCTGAAGTTTTGACCTTGGCCTCTCTGGACACATTCCTGAAAACATTACATCCAGGCGCCAACTGTATCCAAACAGGAAAAGCTGCATCATTGCAAGAAGCTTGTTGCCTGGAAAGCTCCCATTCAGTGAGGAACAGGGAATTCAACAAAAGAAAAAACAATATTTGACCAACACAGTTGTAATTTCTTTAACCTGCCAACTTTTACAGAGCAACAGTTTTAGATTCATCACATCGCTCGGTTTTGGGGATCATAACTTAGTTTTGCTCCAAATAAATACATGCAGTAAGCGACTATTTCTTGCCAGTCACGAATCTTTATATATTCCAACATGAGTCAATAGTTAGGTCACATGGATGAAAAAACACATCATGTTGTTAAATTTTGTAACCAAACAAACAACTACTTCTGAGTCATACCATTCATACAAGGAAGATATAAGAAGTAAATCACAATGAACACTAGATTTTTCAAGCGTCAACTGCGCTTTTTCATCTAGAAATTCTACGCATACATGATTCTAAATCCTGCTTAAAGATCTATGATGACCAACTTCACAATATTAAAGTCTGAAACTAAAAATCTATGAATCAGAAGTTTCGAGGAAAGCTTTTACGGTGGATCATCATTCGTCCCAATAGCTGAAAGCAGTGTATTCTTCAAATCATTTATATCCTTGAGCAATTTCTCATTCTCCCAGTTTTTCCTCTGTATCTCAACTTCAAACTCTGCAGTAGGGTTGGGGGAAGGGGAAGGAAAGGTTGCAATACATTACTGTCCATTCAGGAGAGGAAACTAAAGCACGGAAAGATATATTCAACATCGATCTTATACTCAAGAAATTGAACTCCATGACTGAACGTAAAAGTTCGCATAAAATGTGAATATGAACACCCACAGTAATTCAGTTTTTCCAGGTTCTGCAGGACAAGGTGGCCTACTGTAAGATGCTACATTGTTACCATGTCACTTACTCCAGCAACCTTCCATGCAGGCAGACTTGTGCCATAATTATTAAATCCTTGTTAGTTAAGGAAAACTAAATCTTCACCTTGGGCCAAGATAAATGCCTGTAGTTGTAGCATTAAAGTTTGAATATATATATATATATATATATATATTTCCAATTAAGAAGGTAAGATAAACTTGTGCATATTTCGATATCACATGTTAGAGCAGCTTCCTAAAGTATTTGGAGATTCATGTATTTATTTCTATATCATCCACTTAGGCTAAACAAATAGGAGTTCAAAAGCTACTGTTAACTTGTTATGAACTTGCAGTCCATCCCTCGAGATGAAAGGAAAGAAAAGCCATGCATATCACTCTGGTCCTGTATGTATAACAGTCCAGGAAATGATCCCAGACTCACATAGAAACAATCAGATACAGACATCAAAGGAGAGAGTTATTGGTTATGAACTACTTCATGTAACTCATGATGTCAACTATGACGTAGCAAGTTGATAGACATGAAAGGAAATAATATCACCTGAGTTCGAATGATTAAGATCTTTGAGAATTTCCTCCACAAATGCCAGTACCGAATTTTTTAAAACATTGTGCTTTTTATCCATAAGCTGAATTTCATTTTCAAGGGAATCTTTCTCTGACAGCAATGTCCTCACTTCACAATTTTCTCTCCCATCAATGTCAGCCTGAAATCCTAGGCACATGGTCGTAAAATTTTCCCTGCACAGAAACTAACCACTCGGTGATCAACTAATCACTCATTCATCAGTATCTAAATTGCAATGTTGCATACGATTAGGCCAACTTAGAAAGTTACACATATCATATGAGGAAATTTCTATTAGCAATAGGGAGCATTGCAAAGATACAACAGTTCAGGTGCGATTCTATTATGTACATACTTCCATGAGCCTGAGAAACACTTGATTTAGGGGAAAATAAACTGAGAACCAAATGGGATCATGTGATCTATGTAGCCGACTCTATCCAGTAGGATAAGGCTTTGTTGTTACTGTTGTAATTTTGCCTGAAATAGAACTGAATAAGTTTTTATTAAATGATATCAAAAGATATAAGATCCCCACTTCCTGAGAGTTACCACAGTTTTCCCCCAGGAAATTTCAATATTCCTCAAAGTATCATGGAGTAATTGATAATTTGATATTATGCATATAGCAGCAAACGTTTAGCTCCAAAGTCAGTTAGAAACTGGCATTTTATGCACCATAATAGATGGCATTATCTTCATTTCAGGAAGAGGAAAGCGCAGATTTAACACAATTCCACCTTCTGATATTTAAAAAGTTGCAGAAATTTAAAATCTAATAACAAAGCGGACTTTAATATCAACATCTACAAATATGAAGAATTGTTTTAAATCCATCATCACTCATCTTCTTTCCCATCGTAGCCTGTTTCATTTTGGACAAAATAGCATAATCTTTAAAGACAACCATCTCGGCCTGCTTCTTTAAAGGGAGATACAGGCATCCATGGGTCACAATTTCAGCCTTTGCTGACAGGGTTAGAAAATACTCAAATTGGAAGCCCAAAACAAAATAAGAGATCCATATTCACGTCTACAAATATGACGATTTTTCAATACCTCTTTTCAGTAATTCTTTTTACAATCTCGGCCCGCTTCATTTTAAGACAACATAGCCCTTTCTCCAAAGAACTTACAGAGGCCTTCAATTTGTCTACACGTTATATGGAAAATGAAAACGGAAAATTTGAATAACTCGCAAAGAACAAGAGAAATGGAACAGTAAAGACAATTACTATCCAATTGCTGGTCAAGAAAAGCAACACTCAGTTAATTTAATTTTGATTCCAGCTTATACGGATTCTTTACATAAATATATACAAGGGCTTTTAGAATCCAGCACATGAGTTTTCTTCGTCATGCATTCTTGCATGTCAAGGCAAACATAATACAGACAAGCAAAATAAAAATTGAAACCAGAAAATTTTACGGAAGCAGCAAATAGATTGAATATCTGGGAAGGAACGATCCACTTCATAGTAAGTATGCGCATATTGCTCAGTTTCCATGCACCGAAGTTACTAAAATCTACAAATCGATGTACAATTTTTACGTGTTGATATATCCTTTGTCAGTTCAACAAATAGTATTATAGATTTTCTTAGCTTCCGAATTGAATAAATTCCAAATCCCAAGCAAATGGAAGATAAAGCATCCTGAGAGAATGAAGATGTAATTGAATTGAGTTATGACCATTCCGTTCATGAGATCAGTATTGTTAAATGAGGTAGTGAATAAAATTACTATCTAAGACGATATAATTCAATTCAAAATGTGCCGTCCAAAACATTCGATTCCCCTGTTTTGAGTTCTGCCCCCCCCCCCACATCACATTTCATTCAAGCAAAACAAGCTGATAGAATTTAAAAACAGACCCTAATACAGCTCATTCAATTGTTAAAATGAAATTATTAACCTCGACATTCAGACACAAATAAGAAGGACCGAGATTATACCAGCGACGGTGACATATCCAACAGTCTCGAACTGCAGCATGTAAATTTTTTTCATCAACTCCGCTTCTCTTGCCTTAAAACCGCTCTCTATTTCCTCACATTTCACGATCCCTGATTCTATCTCCCGCGTGACCTGTATAGTAGCTTCGATTTCTTCATTAACCTGATTCACAAAGGGAAATCGTTGAACAACAAATCAGTCAGTAGAACCCTGGCTTTTGCGTCAAGAAACGAAACGATCGAAATGGATGAAGAGGAAGAGCAGAAGAACCTGATCGAGCATGTCCTTTAGAGATGAAATGTGAGAAAGAATAGCTCCCGAATCCTCCATTGCTCGTTCCTTTTGCTCTGTCTTTGTTTCAAGCAGAGTAGAGCTAGTATAATGTGTTTATTTTTGTTTTGCCAGTAGTAGCTACTGTAATGCTTATATGGCTATTTGTAGGCAACGCTTGCGCCAAATTCTATTTTTCCCGCGCTTCAAATGGATGTGACCGAATCACTTTGGGAAACAAATAAATAAGGGAGATTTACATTTAGATCCTGAGAAAACAAATGTTGAAAAGTTGGAAGGAAAAAAAATGGGAGGAGAGAAAATGGAGAGAAAAGAAAAGTGGGGAGAAAATGTTATCACACATCCTGTTTGGATGGGTGAGAGAAAATAGAGATCAAAGAAAATGGACAAATAGTTAAATGACTAAAATATCTTTAAATAAAAATATTTTAATAAATAGTAATAAGTAAAGTATCCTTAAAATATATAAAGTATAATATCAAATTAAATATGATAATGAAAAAATTATATTAACATTAATATCATTAAATAATTTAAAATCAAATTATTTATTAAATATATCTTTTCAGGTTCTTATATTCAAAACAAAATAACTTAGATAAGAATATATAATTTTTTTAAGGTTGTAAAGTTTTAGTAAGCAATTAAAAAATAAATTAGATATTACTAGAATATATCTTAAATCTATTCTTGTAAAAAATAAAGTCATAGTGGGAATTTTTAAAAAATTATATGTTAAACTTATTTAGTTAGAATGAAAAAGTAATAAAAGAGGATGTTGGTATATAAGAAAAAAGAGTTTTCTCTCTATTTTCTCTCTATGTGTGGAGGGAAAAGTTGGAGAGAAAATGTGGTGGGACCCACACCTTATTTTCTCTCCAACTTTTCATTCCTCCCACATTTTCTCTCTTATCCAAGCAGGGGAAAACTCACTTTTCCCCTCATTTTCTCTCCAAGTTTTCTTTCCTCCTTCATTTTCTCTCCATCCAAGCATAGGGTAAGGTTCTAAGAGTTTGTTAATAACAAGTTGAAGAGCACCATTGACAAGTGAAACAGCTACCATTAACAACCTTTTAAGATCTTAGAATACTTAATTCGTAGCGCAAGACTTTAAAGTAATTTTCTCATAAATAAATATAAAGAAAGTTAATATTCTACTCCCTCAACTTTTGATCTGATTGCAGTTAAATCTCCAAATTATGATTCGGTGCAACTTAGCCCCTGAACTTTGACTTATTGTAACTTAGTCTCTATAGTTTTAACTATTTCATAATTTAGTTCCTATATTTTAGAAAATAAATTATATATATTATAAAAGGGCATAGACTACATTCTAAAATAGTTAAAACTATATAAATTAAGTTGTAGCGAGTCAAATTTCAGAGTTATAACCGATTTAAAATTATAGAAATTAAGTTATACCAAGTTAAAATTCAAGGATTAAGTTATAACCGGATCAAAAATTAAGAGATTAAAATATTAATTTCCCCATTATAACAACAATAATACTGATATAACAAAGCACTCGTCCTTTAAATACCCAGTTCTACAATCACATATGGTGATATATTTTATTTTTATATGTATTTAAAATTAAAAGATAATATTTAATATAGTTGGGAAATGTATAGAAGTGGATGGAAAATGGTGTGCTTGGCTGATTGTTGATAGAAAAAATAAAATAAAGCAGCTGTCTAAGGTCATCAATTCTTATGAATCAAAATTAGAAATTTAGAATGTTCACAAGGACTTAAATTGAAAATTATTTACACAGAAGTGCCAAATTTGGGAAGGTGAGTGTTATATTCTACCACTACCAGAAAAATGCTATTTAGCAATAGATTTAGCTATTTTCTATCATTAAAGTGAGGGTTGTTAATATTTTCCGTCGCTAAATAAATTTTATTGATCTCATATCTAACGCTCACACAAACGGGCACTCTATCAATTTTATTGGTCTCATATATGCCTCATATACTTCAAGTGGTGCAACATTTTTTAATCTGCTTCATTGGGCTTGTTTGGCAGAGCGATTGCAAAAGCCAAACGCACATTCAATAATGTTTTTTTACAAAATGAGATAATCTCCTTCACATGTTTACCTCGACTTGTGTAAAAGTATTTATCTACCGCGTTCTCAAACGGGCACATTACCATCTTCATTGAATGCTTACATATATTACATTGATTCCTAAAGGGAAAGTCACGCGGACACTTAATGGTGCTGTTTGGCAAATTGCCAGAAGCACTTATAACCACGTTCAACAATGTTTTTCGCAAAACGAGACAATCTCCTCCATATATTTGTCTCGATTGATGTGAAAGTAACCATAAATACTTCTCCATCGCGTTGCCAAATGGATCAAATGACTTTAGACCTATCAGTTTATGTAATGTATTATATAAGATTATTACCAAAGCTGTTACCATCCTCTAGGATTGTTCACTCTGTCTTAGCTAGTAGGCCATCATTCATAATTTCAGACATGCTTGGGAAATTTAAAACAAGTTTTTGGGAAGGTATATCATTGAGAAGATCCGTATTTGCACATAGTTTTGGAGAATATACTTTATAGATACACTGATAATTTGATTTCATTAATGGATACTTAGATTCATGAGGCATTTGAAAAAAAAAAAATTAGTGTGCGATCCCACACAAATAATTAATTGCTAAAAAGCGTTATAACAAGTGAACACTAAGACAATGGGGTGTTTGGAAAAGCTTCTCAACACCCCAAAAATACGTTTAACAGTGTTTTTTCGCAAAACGAGATAATCTTCTTCACACATTTATCTCATAAATGGTAAAAGTACTTCTCCACCGCGTTACCAAATGAACTCAATACCGTTTGGGAAAAAGGTGGAGAAGTGTTTTTACCATTTACGAGGTAAATGTGTGAAGAAGATTATCTTATTTTACGGAAAAACACTGTTGAACATACTTTTGGGATGTTTAGAAGCTTTGCCAAACACCCCAATAACAAATTCGGTGCACGAAATGACAATCATATGGATAAATTAATGGATTTTTTTAGTTAGGAGATTGCTTAAATGGGACTCCACCATAATTTTAGTTTTTATCAAACTCCTTAAAGACCCGTTTGGTTGAGAGAAAACATGGGAACGAAATGGAAAATGACGATTATCCAGCCTTCAAATGATGTTTGAGTAGCTTCTTTTTCATTTTTCCTACTTTTCATTCTTTCTCTTTCCTCTTTCCTACCCACTTTTTTACTTCGAAATCCGTAAAATCTAATAACTTCCAAACATAAGCCACTTTTTAAAAATTAGGTTTTGCCTCGGAATCTGTAAAAGCTATTTTCAAAATCACCTCTAAACAAGCTTTAAATTTAAATTTATGCTTGATGCGTTAAGAAAATGTATCATGAGATATTGTTCGGTCTTGCCACTACATAGATTGTTTACAAGCACACTGTGCTATGTTGATTGAGATATTTCTATTGGAACCAGTCTGGAAAACACAAACATGACTAAACTTGTTATGAGCTTACCTTTGAGAATGATGTTAGCGCTCATTTGTCAACTCTTGCTATTTTTTTTTGGTGAACAACAAGCAAGTGGACTATTTGGTTCACACTCGGAACCCCCCGGTATCTGACGTATTTTCCCGAGTCTCTGGCCTTCTTTCAATTGGACCAGGTAACCCAGAGCAACCGACTAATTCGAAGCGAGGTATTTATAATTTGGAGGACTTTGTTAATAATTTATTTTGATAATGGTTAATCTACATGGCTATATATAATCTTAACAAAAGAATATGAAAGATAGATATTTGGAATAACTCACCATCGTTGTTTGTTTTTTTATTATTGTTAATTATCTTTGTTATATAATGATATAAGTTTCAAAATATAATATATTTGATTCAATATCTTAATAAATATAATATTATTATTTATATTATTTATTTTTTGACAAAAAATTATATTTTTACTTTTATTTAATTTTTAATCATTTTATATCTACAGTTATTTGTCTTAAATCTTATTTAGTATGATTGTTTTATTTTTCATAATATTTAATAATATATTATTTTAATATAATAATATTATTATATTTAGTATTTTTATAATATTTAATAATATATTATTTTAATGTACTGATATTAATTTGTTTATTGAATCATATTTTCCATTTTTATCTTTATTTATTCACTACTTTAATTATTTGATTAATAAATACTTATTAAGAGCAATATGATCATTTGGATACAATTCTTACTTATTTTATTATCATTTTCAACCAACCAAATATAAAATTTTTCACCAAACCATTTTCGATTTCAATGCATACTAAACATTCTACTACTTAAAAATTTTCAATTTCATTCCATTCAATTCAGTTGCAACGGATTCTTTAAACCAAACCGCCCATAATATTCAAAGTAGTTCGTGAGTCGTGTTTAATTTTTATTAATTAATATAACTTTCTTCAAAGATTTTGGGGGAAAATTAATGTATCATCCTAGCAGTCTAATATCTAAAAATTCCCCTTAGTTATCAATATACTACCATGATTTGTTTTCATTTCCTTGACATAATTTAATCAGTCCATACTACTTGCTTGTCATGGGCTATTTTAGTAATTAACTGTATAAGAATAATATTTTTATATAGATTACAATCATTACACGGGTATTAAAATAATTATATATTATTTCGGATCTATAGTATACAAGAAAGTTGACTTTTTTGGAGATCTAAAAAAACTAATTAAGTGATATTTTATCAATTTTTTTAAACTAATTTATTTAATTTATAAATTGATATACAATTTAACGTTATATGTTAATATCATATAGTATATATTATAATTAAATTATTTATTTAAATTCTTTAATTTTCTAAAAAAAATTAGCCGACTCATGAACTACCCAGTCGAAGAATAGTATATGTGGTTATATATAGTTAGTTATATACATCACAACTCCGCTGGAGGATAGACTCAGAAGCGAGGGATAAAAGTTAAATGATTCATTATTCAGAAAATTAGTGAGAGCATGCGTTTTATTCACATTTATGTTCTTTATAAAAAAGAAAGTATTTATATTTATAGAATTCGTATTTATTTAGTTAAAAAGGAGTTTTTTATTTGAAAGCATTTTAAAAAAAAGGGTTATTAAATGTGAGAGTCTGCATACTAACAAAAAAGTCTGAACAAAATGTTCAAGCAACCACCAAAACAATACTGAATCTATTTAAAAAAGCGGTAGGGAAGTGCTTTTATGCAAGTCGGGATAAATATGTAGAGAAGATTATCTCGTTTTATAAAAAAATACTGTTAAATATACTTTGACTTTTTCAATGTTGTGACAAAGAAACCCACTCATTTAGCCACATCATACACCTTTTTTTCTCCTAAGTTCGTTTGGTATCTTATTCATCGGCATTATTCTCAAGTTGCGTTTCTTTGGTTACATGCGGTTTGATTTGAAATCAGAGAATCTGTCATGAGTTCCCACGTCTCCACATTCCTCTTCGAGTCAACCTTCTTCTTGGAGTCCTCGAGGTGCTTTCTCCTTGATACTCTCTCTCGTGGCGATCATTTTCTTATTCCCGCTTCATCTTCCTCCCCGTTTCCCTCAAAACGGTTTCGAATTCTGTGTCAGAAGATGTCCTGCTTCTCTCAGACCTCCTTCCCTACCTTCACCACTGTCAGCATACCTTTCTCGGAGCTCAAAGTATCCCTCTTTCTCGCTCTCTGTCTTTTCATTGTGTTTTCTGTTCAATGGTCACCTTATGATTATTATGTTTTGTGAGTGAACCAATTTTGAATTGGATTTAAGATTACCCCAATGCAAATAGCGGTTACTTAAATGTGTTTAATTGTGGACATGCTAGGGTGATTATTGAAGTATTGATGCTTAGTTTTGTGCAACACTGAAGATATTCCTGATACAATTGTGTTGCTAAGAGTGTGCTGTGATTTGTGTAATTTTGTAATTATTAATTTGGTTCCTTACAATTTGTTGTGGCAGGATAAGAACTCTGATTTGTCAATGAAGATTGAAGAAGGGTTTGGGCCCAATGGACTAGGAATTCTATCAGTCACAGATGTCGGTACCGAGTTGTTCTTTTTTATCATATATTCACAAATTCGTTTACACGTTTCCTGATTTGATAAACTACACTATTTTTGGTTTTGGAGGGGTTGAAGAGTTTGATTTAGTTAGTTTTAATATAGTTCACTGTGTTGCTTTGCTCACAAATTGGCATTGAATTTTGGGGCATTGTGTTCCCAACTGCAACAATATATTTTTTATTTTACTTCTAAGGTAATCCGTCTACTTGTATCACTTGGATCGGGATAGCCAGTGTTATTAACCTTATGGGGTACGGTTAAGATCTGAGATGGTAACTAATCCCACCTAACTCGATGTATTGATAGTCTTCTAGGTTGGGGCTCTCCTCTTTGCTTAAGTTTTGAGCCGTTGACTTCCAAAGGGGATATTCAACATCACTTCCCATCTTGCTTGATCTTTGAGACCTAGGACGGTATTCAAGCCTTGATGCTTTTGGGCATAGTCTTTGGGTTGGTATGTCATAACAATAGATGATATCCACAAAGGGTTAAGAGGTCAAGCATGCACCAATCAACTGCAAGAACTTGGAATATTTATTATTGTTGATATTGGAATTGCACTTAGACATGTAAGCTAGTTTGGGAAATCAAAATTGAAGAGAAAGAAGAAGGAGGAAGTGAAAAATGTGTGATGTAAGAATGGGTGTGCTATGTCTAAAATCATAATGCGTTATCGATTGAGATAATTTTTTCTGTTTGTCCTCAAAATCAATCCATATAAATATGGTTTAGATGATTATGCTGGAACTGGATATTTTTGTTTTCTGGCTGAAATATACTTTGTGTCCTCATAACCCTTTAATTGACATTAGGTCCCTGGATACTCTTCATTACGTACTGGTCTTTTGCATCTTGCACCCAGGTAAGTGCTACAACGTATTATATCAACTATCATTGTAAATTCGGTAGCTTAGCGTCAAAGATGATTAATAGAGGCATGCTATTTTCCTGATGAGAAGTTTTCTTTACATTCTATCAGATTGGCCAATCTCCCAGAAAAGGTGAAGGAGGAACTTGAGGATCCTCATAGTAGGTAACTTCCTCTGTTATTAGAATTTCTTACCATTTAATTTTCACTTTTTATGATATATTCTACTTAGTCACCCAGTTATATCGATATCATCTGCCATCAGTCCAATACCTTAACTTCTAGATATTTGACAGAGGAAAATAACATTCTCTCTCTTAATTTTCTTTCTATCCACCATGAATTTGCAGGTACAATTTTGGCTGGAGTCATGGGAAAGAGAAGCTTGAATCTGGGAAGCCTGGTAAATGTTTTCATCTGTATGATATAATAAATTGAATGTGCTTAGACTACACTATATTCTTCTGAGAGAAGCTTGATGAGGTGGAAACAACCAGTGCTTTCATGTTTTATTACATGAGTGCACACACCTACATTCTTATCCACATGCGTCCTTTCATATACATTGGATCGAAGTAAATTCTCAGCTTATTGAAAGTAGGATAAAAGTTGTAAAGCTCTTGCATATAAATTGCACGTGGAAAATGGGCATTGCTTTTGCCCCAGAAAGGTTGAAATTTTTTCCAAGCCTCTGATCTGATGATCTGAACAAATATTGTCTGCCAGGCCAAGTCAGGATTATATGGTCCATACAACAGAAAAGTGCTGAGCTTCCTGCTGCGTTAATCTGTGGTCTAAAATAAGAAAATTTTAAGGCAGCTTTGATTGATAGTGAGGTGGCATGCTATATTCAGCATGAATTAAGCCCAACAATGGCTTTGAACAAGGATTCAAAATGAATAAAATGATATGCATTTCAACATGTCTGTAATATTTTCTAAAACTGAAAGTGACTATCTGGCTCAACACAAAAGATAATTCATTACACGTATATGGGTTGGTAACTTTCTACCACAAAAGTTATGTCATTTCTGGTTAACATTACTTCAGAATGTAAGTCTACTTTTTTCATAAATGAATGTAATCCTGTTATATGATTTCTTTAAAAGACTACGCTACCTGTATCTTTGTAGAGTGTAATTCTTAGTATTTGGTTGCATGCACAATTTTATGAGAAAATTAATTAATTATCCCCATACTTTTCTTAAATGAGGTTTCTTTTTATCTTTATCTGCTTTTTTTTTTCCTCCCCAACTGCAGATCTATTAAAAGGTTCTTTCTATGCAAATCCTATACTGGATAGGCCCACAGCAGATGCATCTTTGATACAACGGTAAAAGCAAAGAAAAACACTGTTTTGTTTATTCAGCTGTTTCTTGCCCTTGCTATTTATTATAAGATCTATAAAATGGCTGAGATGAAGTTAACTTTTGCTTTACTGCATTTTTCTCTAAGAAATACCCTTAACACAATATGTTACGTAGTTATGTCAATTTATCATCTGAGTCATTAAGCTCTGTTTTCTTATCACTTCAGTAAAAACCTCTTTTAACTTGGCCAAAATGGGAAATGCTTTCAAATCTGTAGCTTGAGAGTATATGTATGTATCACCATTCACCACAGCTTTTACTTGTTCTGTAGGTATCCATCATATTGTGGATCAAATATATGGCCCAGCAACGCTTTACCGGAACTTGAAGTGGGTATGCCTAAACCAATTTTGCATGTGCGTCAGTATTGTATTGAATGTTGCTGGAAGTACATTTTCGGTGATGTTATTTGAATGATCATATAATTGATTGTTGTAGACCATAAATTGTTTTTCTGGATTTTCCATTTGTATGTGCATGCTGTTTGCTTGCATACATCTTTATCCATTTTTGTGGTTCTTTCTTGCAGATGGTCTGACACTTTTGTTCATGATATTTAATACTTTCCGCTGCAGTATATTATATATGGATCAACCTCTTTATCCCCCCATTTCCCTAGATTACTACATGTTACATTTAAATTTGGTTATGAGCATGTTATTCTTATGTTTGTCTTGTAAGATGGTGACATCAAAGTGTTTTACCTTTTGTGATCTGCATGTTTTGCCGTCTTATTACATGATTACTCAATCAATGTTCACTTGTTCCAAATGTGTAGCTTTCAAAGCACTTGGGAAGCTGATGTTTGACGTCGGGCTAATGTTGGCATATCACTGTGATCAATATGGTAATACAATTGGTTGTGTATGTTCTTCTTCAGACAAATACACTTCTGATGGCCTCTTGAGTCCCAACCCTTCTATTTCTGGGCACATTGAAATCAAATAAAGATTTCTTTAGACAGAGCATCTTCACTAATATGTGAAATAATTGATATTTTCTATGTGGATTTCCTAAAAACGGATTTTTGTGGTAAGCTTGGAATTGGCTGAGTTCTAAGATCGGCCAAGTAAATGATTTTAGTCATATCCCCTTACCAGGTTAAGGCTGTGACTTTTGTGGATCATTTGTGAGTATTGGTGTGCTTAATCTTAGGTGATGAACCTTATTTAAATCACGCTCAAGTCATTTCTAAGAACGCTTCCTTTTGTTCTTGAGAACAGTTATTTAAAAATTGTATATATTTAATCTCTTTTTGCTGGAATAATGAATTTCTGTCACCTTCAATTTGCTTGTCACTTGTCAGTATCTAAAGGTGTCAAAAAGCACCAGGATGAAGGTCTGGAGCCAATACTCCGCCGCTCCCGTTGTCATAAAGGGCGTTTGCTTTATTATTTTCCCGCACAACAAGGGTAGTTTTGATATTCTTTTTCTTTTTCTCATTCTAAATTTTCCGTTTTAATATTTAATGAAAGCAGTAAGCTGAAAGTAGAGTTTTTTTCCTTATGAATATATGAATAGAGTTGAAGGTTGAATGTAATTATGTGATTCGAGAGATAATATGAAATTTAAAGTCCTTTGTTCATTAATTGATTGCTTAACTTTTCAAAGTTGCAGTGTAAAACCATTTTACTTGCTAAATCTATTAGCCCAAATTTCTTGGTCTATTGAGGAGAACATAGTGAATCATTAAGAAGTGAAACCTGTAGTTCGAAACTTACTCTAGACATTCATTTGTTTTGTCTTTTACTTTAGCTTAACAGCTTATCTTTTTCTTGGGCCAAATTTTCACTTCCTTTTGAAACTCCGATTTGACAATATTGGAAGAACAGTTACATTTCCTGTTTATGGATAAAAGCATAACATTTCTTCATATGGACGCTATCTCCTAAAAATTTACTCTAGTTCTGTTCATGGACTTGAGTATTTCAGGTTTGAGCAGAACTTCCATGATAAAGTACAAACTGTACTTCCAAAAACACTCTATTTCTAAAGTTGAATTTAATTAATCTTGTATTTAGTAACACCACACAGTTTATAAGTTTATGTATGCATAACAGTATTAAAAAAGTTGTGAATGACTTGCTTCTACAGCACTGCGAGTGGTAGCTCCTTGTCTGATTGGTGTGGTTGGCACACAGACCATGGTTCACTAACAGGTGACCATCATATTTTTTTTTGTCACAAAGGTTTTATTCCAGCGTTTTTTGGTTGATATAATAACATGCATATGGAAAATTATAAATTGTCAGAAAAGGACTGATATTATTTTTCTTCACGTGTTTTCTCTTTTCAAACTTCTATTCAAATTTTAATTTTCAGGTTTGACGTGTGGTATATTTAAGAGAAATGGTGTGGAAGTGCCCTCCCCTGATGGTGCTGCTGGCTTATATATTCAAACGCGAAGTGACCAAGTTGTGAAAGTATGCACTCGTTACCTACGTTTGAAAGTAACAAAAAATACAATTCATAAGAAATTATCATAATTGAAACCTAAAATTTCTTCTTGGTCCACTTCTCTTTGGGCATGAGGTTTGGAATATTCTTTAATGGATTGACGGATAATGTTGATTCTCCATAAGAAATTATGGCTTTTTTTCTGTTATTATATATACATATATTGAAGTCTGATCTAATAACTCCAGACTGCTCACGTCCAGTCTAATTTCAATAGGGACACATAACATAATTCAGCATGAGTAATGAGGTGTCCATGATCTTTTGCAGTCTATTCCCTTTGTATTTAGGATGAACAAGATGAAGGAATATATAAGACACTACACTGAGTAGTAATGGCGGTTGCATGTAAACTGTGAAAGCATCAGTCCAGTAAATTTGAACCTTCTTTTTAACAAAAAAGTTTGTTAGTTTTTGTTTTGGTCTTCAGTGAAAATGAATATCCAACTGAAAACTGAATGAAGCTTCCTTGGTTCCTTTTCATAAACTTGGCTTGGGAAGCTTAGAATTATTATGCTTCAATACATTGTATTTACTCATTTGATGTTTTACACATTAGGTTGTGTTTGGGAAAGATGATATAGCTTACCAAATTGGTGAAACCACTCAGATATTATCTGGAGGATATCTTTGTGCGACACCTCACTGTGTTCAGGTAATCTCTAACCCTCAGAATCCCTATGTTGTTACTTCTAAGCATACCATTTTTCTGGCAATCTTACTGTATTAAACTGTTTTATATGTTGCCTTCTTCTTTCTTTATACTGTACGGCTGTCTTTGGTTTCTTTTTCTCCATACTAACTGTTGCTTACAAATCAGCATCTTTTTCTTTCATTATTTTTTTCCCCTAAAAGTCTTTCATTTTCTACATTTAGTGTTCTTCTGCACCAGTTACCATTCACATTTGTCAATTTTGGTTATCATTTGCTTAATGTACAAATGCTTTCTGGGGTCATTTAGGTGAAAGCTCATATTTCTTTTTCACCATCGTCGTTCTTCTGGGATGATGATGGTTTGAATATGAGATGGTCTAAATAAGCCAATTTAGAAGTAAACACTGAGTTCTGAAATGCCAAGGTTTGAATTATTGAATATAAGATAATGCAATGTAGTTTTCTGATGTATACAGGTGGATAATAAATGAACCTTTCCTTAATGTTCAACATAACTTTGGTATCTAGTACTTTCATGTGTCTATTGAGTCGGAGCGTATCAGGTCTAGTTTCATCTTCTACTGGCTTCTAATCTTATTAAATATGGAATTTCTGATACTTTTAGGCTCCTAAGGGTGAGGAGGCTTCGGGTATTGAACGTTCGACATTTGCATTCTTCATGCAACCTGACTGGTATGTATAATCAGATGCTAAAGTGATATTTTTAGACTTTAGTTGACCATGCTGAATTCGGTGCTGCTTGAATGTTTCACAAAGTTGAGGTTAACTAAGAATCCAGGCTTAATCAACGTTTTTGCTTTTCAGGGATGAAAAACTTAATTTTCCTGAGGATGTTCATATTCATAAAGAGGTAAGAATTTTGAAGCCATGACCCTCACACTGGGAATTACCATTACCGAGTAAACCTTAAAAGCTAGACTTTCATGTCCAGAGCTCGGTTAAGGCAATGAAATGCCTCATACAGGGAATGCAACTGTCAACTTATAATATTTTCAATGCCACCAAATATATTTGGGATCTCCCAAATTTCTGAAGCTAGGGGAAGGTCGGATTTGGAGTGTTTTCATCTAAATTAATATATATCTGCCACAGGCTACTTCAGCTGAGAGAGCTTATACAATCAAGTCCCATAACCCATGAGTAGTTTATTATGATCTCTAACATGCTCTTTTAGGCGAAAATCCATTGGACTTGAAGCGAGGACAATGGATCAGTCTATTGTTTGGTATGCTAAAACTTAATTTTAAGTAAGAGAATTAACATTGATGGAACAATATACAACTTGGTCATAAAGGTTGTAATACCGTGTTAAAGTATAACCCAAAAGGCTAAACAATTAAATGAAGAACCATGAATAGTTTTATTTCATTCTCTCACAGAACCCATATGACCAATTTGGCTTTTTTTTTTTAATTATGATGACCAAATTCTGAACCTGGTAGTGTTCATTCTGCATAATTCTTCTATAACAAAAATACTGTACAATATATCTTACCAATCCATATCACCAAGCCTTAACCTTCTGCCTTCTGTATATAAATTTAGTATGCTGGATTTCTAGAGGGTTGATCTTTGCTTATTCTTTCTATTTTGCAGCTTATACCATCAAACGCTGCCCTAACTTTTGGAGAGTATTCAGAGATGCTTCTAGACAAATATTACCACCAAAAGAAGTAATGTTACCATTTTGCCTATTCTTGCCTAATTACGAATTGAACTCCTTTTCCGTTATAGATTTTCTCTTATTTTCCATTTAGCTGCTGGTTGATCTGGTTCTTTAGTTGATGTTCATTTGATAGTCTCTCTCTGTTTTTTTTACTTTTCTATATTATTTTCCAGGACCTAAGGTTTCATGTTAGCATCTTCACAGCCTAGAGCCGGTTGGCAAATAAATTCCAAGTTAGTAGTGCGGGCCCAACCAGCCAGCCGGCCAGCGGTTTTTTATTTTTTAAAATTTTTTAATTATTATATCTTATATATATTTTTACCTTTTTTCATTCCAATATTTTTTATAAGGACAAAAGTAATATTAAATTCTATTTTTAGGAAATTATTGAACACTTATTCATAGAATTTGAAAGAGAATAGCATAAATATGCAATCTTATTAAAAAAAAGTAAGTAAAAAATGAAAAAAAGAATTTATTTTTAATTTTTTTAAAAAAAATAAAAAACTAGCGGGTTGGCGGGCTGGCCCACCAACCCGCCATGGCGGGCTGGCCCACCAACCCGCCATGGCGGGCTGCGGGCTCAGGTTTTCCAACGGGCCATCCCGCAACCTGCGGGCTGGCCCGCTTTACTGACTCTATTCCAAGTGTATAACTCTCTAGCAAAAAGTGAGGTGTTAGCAGTTGTATCTTGGTTAATAATAATATCCCATGCTTCTCTCTTCAATTCAAGCTATCTCACATTTCATATTAATTACAAAATAAAAAGAAAAATTGGGCTTGTTTGAAAAAGTGGTTGAGAAATACTTTTACGTAAGCCGATGCAAATATGTGAAGGAGATTATCTCATTTTGTAAAAAAATACTGTTGAACGTGCTTTCTAACTCCTAAGAAGCTTTGTCAAACGGAGTCATTATCTGCTGGCATGGCTCACCAATCACCTTGTGGAACTGCGTTCATGTTTTTTTGTTTTTGTTTTTGCCAAACGTGGAAAAAAAAGTTCATGAAGATGCAGAGTGCGTTAAAATGGTTGGTGGGACACCTCCTGTCGGGGGGGTCCTGTTCACACACGTGAATGGGAGACAGTCTGAGTGACGTCTTAACCTAACATGCAGAGCTTCGGTTCCTGTTTGGTGTATTGCTGTTTTCTGTCCTTTATATATTGGAAAAATTACTGTGTATCTGGAATCTGTTAGGAGAGATGAATTTACTGATTTTGAAAGGAATTTACTGAATCCAATAAGAATTTACGGATTTCAAGATGGTTTGCATGCATCGTTGAGAATAAATAATTCCCAAACAGGCACATTATGGGATCTTAGATTGCAATTGGATAACCATTGGGAGAAGTAATTTTTGTATAGAATACATTTTGAGAAATGATTTTTGTGTGAAAATCACATTTATGTTGGAATAAATGTTGGAGAAATATCTTTTTATGCAAAGGAAAATTTGTTTGAATAAAAGTTGGATAAGTGATTTTTGATCAAAAAATGACTTAAAAGGACATGAAGCTAATTAAATAATATAAATTATTTTTATATATTGCAATAAAATTAGAGAAAAATAAAATGATAACAATAATGGAATAAAGAAAAATATCTGTAAATTACATATCAAATTGTGCAACTAATAATATTACATCAACCATACACTCATTGCTCAAAACTAAATCTGGGCCATACATTCATATATAAATAAAAAGCTTCTATCACACATTACATAAATTTCTGTAAAAATGAAACAACTATCCCAAGTTCTTAATGCAACCGATAAAGGAGTTTTTTTCTTATTCTCGTCAAAATGCATTTTAACCCACAATGCATTTTACAAAAAGTCTCTCCCAAACAAGCAGGCCAAACCCGAAATGCATTCCTTAACTCACAAACAGTTATCCAAACTTGCTCAAAGTTACCAAAAATATCAATGGTGAGCAACATGCAATGATAAGTATCGACAGAAAAAAAATGATAGAGACTAATGCTGCTAACTTATTATGAGATTTCAGTTATTGCATTTGTTTCTTGGACCTCACAATAATTTTTCTTTATATATTTCAATTAAAAGGAGATGAAAAGTGTTAGCTCTTTTTAAATTCAATTATAAAATACTTAATGCTACTAGGTTAAGTTTAAATATTTTCAAATTTAATTAAAAAGTAATTCTCTTGAAGTTATCTTTTTCTTTTATACAAAGACAAATGTACTGAAAACACAGATAAAAGTATACATATAAAATGGGCTTCTTTACTACATGATCACAAAAATAAAGTATCAAGAATTCCAACTCCGCTAAAGGAGGTTAGGTCTAGCATAATGTACTGGTCTTTTACAATGTGTCGAATTATGATTCAAAATTTTTAATATAAAAAATACACATATTTAGTATTCGATAGTATCTCAAACTAGATTGTTTCTGGTAGGAGGGATGATATACGTGTTTAACAAAAACAAAGAAAAGTCTTAACTCCTCTCTGTTTTTTTTATTTCCTCAGAGTATCCACCGCCGGTAGCAATGACTAATCTTTGTTGGAGTTACTGAGCACACATAAAGTGATTTGGTTCCCTCTTGATCTAGTCACTCACTTTTTCGAGCATCAGCCCTCATTTGTGCCAAAGAAAAATGCAAGACAGAAGGAAGAACAAACAGACCCTGAAGAAAACCAAAGCACACATGTAATCGGAAAAGAAAGTAGGATTATAAAGCCAAAAGCTTGTATGCATCCGAGACCATTACAATGCAAGGTTGAAGAACAACTCTTGGGTAGGATTATATATAATAGGCTTTTCCAACGTAATTTACGGTTTACAAGGTAATTACGTGAGTTACCCCACATTTAGCGTCTCTTAAATGATTGTCTCTAGTAAAAGGATATATGTATTTAACAAAAAAAATATTATAAGTAGATCCAAATATCTTAGGATAAGTGGATAACCATAGTTTTCATACCTACCAGAAACCTGGAAAGTCATATATCTCCATGAAGCGGATCCTTTAGGCATAAGATCCAGGATTGAACCTCCAATTCTCCATGACTTTGAACCCAAGATGTAGTTAACCTCACAACAGATGTAACCCCTTAAACAATTAATCATATAAGATATTCCCGTTTAATTAGATAACTCATTATTCCTTCTTATACCATTTATAATCTTTTCTGATACCATTTATAATCCCAAGCAACCCAGATATTTAAAAACAATTAATTATTAAATGCTCAAGGTCTAGGGTATCAAAGTTATGATGAGACACCAAACCCACAAACCATTCACAATTTACAGTATCATTCCGACCCAGGGCACAAAGCTCGCCCACAAGTCACAATTAAAAGCCACAAGAGTCAACAATATTTAGTTTTCCCCTTAATCATGCGGGTCCATAAATAATACTCAAATGGATACCTAACAAGTTAGAGTACCAAAAGACAGATTGTTACCCATAAATAGAATATCCCGAAATAAACATAAGAACAAACAAATCAGAGTATGCAAGCCCTAAAGTCTGGCAATATACATTTCTCTTTAAGATAACCTAGCTACTTAGCCTATAGTGATAGCTATTATCAAACTATTGGCTCCTTCCCTTCACGCCTCGAACCACTAAATTCCTCTCTGAAAAAATATATATCGATAGGGTGAGACATAAAGTCCCAGTAACCAATAATCAATTCATAGAATATACAATACGGGATTATAAGTCAATGAAGCAGTGCTAATATACAATATTCAAACAAAATAATGTTTTAATGCACAATTGATCCCTCCATCCTACTCCTCCATATTACTCCATCCCAACTCCCCACTAGAGTGTGAGTCACATTAAATTCTGGCCTCCCTCCTGGGTCTAGGCCGACTCCCCACTAAAGTGTGAGTTACAATAAATCATGGCCTCCTCTTGGGTCTAGGCCGACTCCCCACTAAAGTGTGAGTCACAATAAATCATGGCCTCCTCTTGGGTCTAGGCCGACTCCCCACTAAAGTGTAAGTCACAATAAATCATGGCCTCCCTCCTGGCTCTAGGCCGACTCCCCATTAAAGTGTAAGTCACAAATAATCATGGCCTCCCTCCTGAGTCTAGGCCG
>JANTPZ010135131.1:0-24266 GCA_025593235.1 Vachellia pachyceras
GACAATCGGAGAGCAAATTTCTTTTAGGGCCTTGAAAAATACTATATTTTTCACTGATTCTCATGCCCTTTTCCTTTTTCCAAAATGCCCTCTAGATTTTTCAAAATTAATTTTCGAAATAATTATTTTCCGGGGATTTTTCGGGTATTTTTCCCAATTTTTGGGAAAATCGTCTTAAATATATACCGGGTAATAATTTTATTAATTACTACATAATTCACTGGATTTTCCATATTTTTCTCCAAATTTTTGAAGAGCTCCTGATATTTTAAATAATTGCTTTTCCCCTTTCGCCGTTCAAAATTTCCGTAGACGGAAATCGTGTCCGAATTTGGAAAATTCGTGTTACGTCATTGCGACCGGTATGTCAATATCTATCTTTTGGGCATCTGTAAGCTTTTCTGATATTTTGGTCAACTGGTTGACTTTTTGACTTTGACTTTGACTTTTCTTTTGTCAAATGACCAAAATACCCTTTAACTTTCTCATAATTACCATTTTGCCCTTACTTTCTCTACTTTTTGCAAAATTACTATTTTGCCCTTACTTTTGATTCTGAAAGACATTTATGCCCTTGGTCTTTTATTAAATGACATATGGGTCCCTTCCTATAAGGTTTGCCATCCTCATATTACTTATAGGGCAAATATACTTAATTTTGGAATTCACACGGAACTCCGTGCCTGAACTTTCAACCCTTAATCTTTCTTTCTTTTTGAGCTATCTACTTCTCGTTTCTAATTCATCATCTTAATCGTCAGATTAGCCTTTATTTCATTTAGTATGAAATTATGGACATTACATGTAGCTGTCAGACTTGTAGCTGTCAGATAAAGTGCTCGAGCATTACATTTCAATGCTCGAGTATTGCGAAGGATATTTCAAAGAAAAACTCAATGCTATGGCACAATACTCGAGTGTCATATGAAAGTGTTTGAAAAATAATTTAATACTCGAGTATTGAATCATAGTGCTTGAGTACTCACAATGATTCTTGAGATTACTCGAACATTCTATGCAAGTATTGTGAAGAAGAGTAAAAAGGAGTTCAATACTCGAGTGATAAAATTGGAGTGCTTGAGTATTAGGAGTGCTGGCAGTCAATGCTGGATCATTCTCAAGAAGTATTGATGAACAATAAAAATTTTGAGCCCAATGCTCGAGTATTGGATGCTAGTGCTCGAGCATATGCAGTACTTCTAGTTAACACTTGCAGTGTTTGCTCCCAGTGTTGTATGAAAAACTTCAATACTCGAGTACTGAGAATCTGTGCTCGAGCTTTGGTTCTGCTGGATGCCTTTACTGGAGCATTTCTTGTTAGCACGAAGAGAAGAGACATAATACTTGAGTACTGTGTTTCTAGTGCTTGAACATTGGTTGTGCTTTTAGCCAGTGCTTGGAGTATTATGTGAAAGCATTGAGTCCCAGAAGAATGATGCTCGAGCATTAAGTATCAATGCTCGAGTGCTGGAAGTGCTTGATCCGTATGCTGGAGCATTGAGTGAAAGCACTACATGGAAAACTGATTTTTGGCCTTAGTGCTTGAGTACTAGGTGCCAGTGCTTGAGTGTTGGCATGTTTTGTGGAGAAAACCTGATTCTGAAACCCGATTCTCGAGCATTAGAGATACAATGCTCGAGCACGGCTTGTAGCTCAACTTGCAACGACCATGACTCTCTTATTTCAACTCCAAACCTTGCATATAATATATCAATGGAAAGTCCCAAATAAAGAATCAGTCCCAAATAATGTATATAAATAAAGTTATGATAGATTCAATAAGCAAAGGTCAGAAATAATGCGTTCAGTTTTGACCACCAAGTTTAGAAATTTATATCTCCTTCATTTGAAATCCTTTGATTCTATTCTTGGTGTCTATGAAATGAATTTTGATTCTAGTTACATATGAAATTTGTTTCACATCAATCAGAGTTGTATTTTAGGAGATACGATCAAAATACCAGACATATATCAAGCGTCAGAAAACAGAGGACCCCACTGCTCGAGCACTAGAGATCCAGTGCACGAGTATTGAGTCCCATAGGCCAATGCTCGAGTATTAATGGTCCAGTGCTCGAGTATTGACTCCCCAGATGTCAATGCTTGAGTATTATGTGCCCAATACTCAAGTGTTGACTGCAAAGACTCACTGGAAGCTCCGAAAACACATCATACTTGAGCATTAACTTCCAGAATCAGTTTTGAGCATCCAAATGAATCTGAGATGAATGGTTAACCAATGTATAATGATAAAACATCTATTTAAAACATTTTAACATTAAAAATGAGTTATTTAACCAAATCATCCTCCAATTAACAAGATGCATAAATATTTATTAACCAATATGCATTGTAAAAATCAATATGCATTGTAAAATCATTATGCATAGTAAATATGTATTGTGAAAACTTTTTCCATTGTAAAAACATTTTACTCTTATTTGACATCATCAAAGCTAATCATTTCAACATTCTCCCCTTTTTGATGATGACAAATCCTTCATGAAAATATGTATGAATATGAAAGCAAGTGTGGTTATGCAACATATTTTTCATAACTATTTCTCCCCCTATTTGTTATTAGCAAAAAGTTTGAAATATATGTTTAAAAATGAAGTATATTGCTCTTCCTTTGGATGCTAATTAAGTTCCAAATAATTTGCAAATATAGTTTCAAACAAAGGAAGGTTTTCAAGAAAATACATTTGAAATAGATTGCCGAGGTTCGAAAATAGATTTGAAAAAAAAGGATGTAAAAATTGGAAGGAGCTCACAAGTTTGAAAATATATTTAAAATAAATTTGTAAAGATCTCCTTTATTCTTAAAAGAAATCAGAGAGGTTAAGAACATGCTTGAAAGATAAAGAGAGGGTTTAGAAATGCTCATTTGATTTGAAGTTTATTCCCATCATCTCTTGTTGCTTCCACCATGCTTGTGCTATCTATGTAGCTCGGATGTTATGTTCAAGATTTTTCCATCGAGTTGAGCTTTCATCCATATTTGTATAAATGATGTTGATTTGAAGGAAGTTCAAAAAAAAGCTTGTAAGCAAGCATCAACAATGATGAATAACTTCCATTTCTCCTATCATAATGTCAAACTCATTCTTGTAAGGAGATTGGTTAGCACAAACAAGTATGAAATATTCTTTTCAACAAAAGGTGTTTCAAATAATGAGCAGGAAAGGAAAATACATCATCAAAACTAATATGAGCTTTGGAATTTGAAAAACACAAGTGAATGTGAAGCTCCCCCTTAATTAATGCATGGGTTTAAACCATTGATGAGAAATAAAATTGTGGCTTTTCCAAAACTTGCAAAATCTTTCATGACAGTTGAAATAATTTCTGGAATACTTGAACAAAAGTTGAAAGTGATTGTTGATTTGGTAAATAACAAACTGGAGGAAGTTTTGAGAAAACAAAACTAATTTTAATGAAGATTTTAAAGACTTAGAAAATCATTTTAGAGAAAATGAATGTGCAACACAGATGGAATATACGAATGATCTCTGGCTATTTAAAAATAATTTTTGCCAAGATCACTATGGTCAAAGAAGTGTCATTTGAGTGCTAGGAAAGAAAAATTGAAGAACATGGGCACTTTAGGAACAAATTGACCAACACTCGAGCAGTAGCTCTCAGTGCTTAAGTATTACACTCGAGTGCTCCAGAGCTATCTCCAGTGCTTGAGCATCATGGTTTTTTATGCTAGAAAAGCTTACCCTGCTCGAGCATTGAGATTGAATGCTCGAGCATTACCTGTGCTTCCTCACATTGCTCGAGAGTTAGCATCCAGAACTATATCAATTGATTCAATTTGCTGTTATACTCGAGTATAACTTCATTTGTGCTCGAGTACTGCTTCAAAAACTTCAAAACCTTGATCCTGTGCTCAAGCATTTTGATTAGTAACGATGCAAATGCACACTTAAGAACCTGCAAAACATTAAATTGGGGTATTCTTAGGTCCCCACCTTTTCTTGGGTCCATACGAAGTTAGGCTCAAGAATTTTATGTTCTTATATAATCAAATCATATGATATTTGAACAAAGATTTGATTGAAACAGGGATCTATAAGCATTTACCCCACTCAGACAATTGAATTCAAATCATTGATTTATAATGGGTAACGATTAGATGATACCAAGAATGATATTTTGCAAAATTCAATGGCAATTTGTAGAATAGTTTTTGTTTTAAAAATGTGCCATTGATGATTTTAAATGCAATGCTCAGAGATGGAATCAAAATCATATATTTGTGATCAGCTTGAAAGAACTTATTCTCTGATTGATGAAAGCAATTTTAAGGAGCATAAGGACCATTTGAAAATCAAGTTTGCCCGGCCCAATGAGCTTATGCAAATAAGTCTGACACAACCAATATTTAAAAGTTGGTGATTCATGAATCATGTTTTTCAAAAATAATCATGTCAGTTTTTCAAAATCTGAGATGTTCTTTCAAATTATAATGGATAGACAAAGTTGACATTTTGAATGAATTTGAAACTCATTTTTTAAACATGTGAATTTTTGTTGAAAATGATGGAAGTCATCAAAAAATTGTACCAGTAATGCTTCGCTTTAAAAACTCATGAAGATATCATGTTAAACATTGATATTCATATGATAGAGAATTTTCCCAAGAGCATAAGTCATATGATTAATAAAATGGCCAAAAAGACCTAATCAAAGTAAGCATAATAACTTTGCTATTAACCTTGGCATTAGGAACATTCAAGTCATGGACGTGAGTGAAATACTCATATTGCTCAGAAAAGATGATCAATTGTCAATGTATATTAGCAATAAATAGAGTACAAGTATATATTTAAGGCACTGACTCATTTTCCAAATGACTTGAGTTCACATAGATCACATAAGGCTCAAATGCATTGAGCTCTTTTCTTATAAAGCACATTGAGAATCATTGAGAAAATTCAAGGGATTGAAGCATATGTTGACTTCCAATTTTGAAAACTAATATTTGATTCAAAACATCGTTTGAAACATGTGTATGCAGTGTCAAAACATGAATCTGAATTGTGCATTTGAAATTACAAGCTAGTAAAAAGATTCACAATTTTCACTTTCAATCCAATTAGCAATCTGAGAAATATTTTCAAAAGCATAAGAAATGGATTACTATTGGAATGCAACAAGAATCATATATTAATTACTCAAATGAATAGATAATTTGAGATACAAACTCGGGTAGATATTATGTGTTACCATATCTGCTCTCATCCTGCACAATCATGTCAAACTTTTTCTTCCTCTGCTGTCCAACTTCTCATGAGTCCAACTTATATGATTAATTCATACACCTCTTGAGTAGAGAGATCTTTTGAATTAGCAAGAGCTAAATATAATTTGATTTGAAAAGTTAACTTATGCTTTCTATTACAAATCATAAAATCTTTTGAAAGCGTAAGGTTCTTTTGAAATAGTGAAAGCATGAGGTTCTATTGAAATCATTTTTTATGCATGAAAAATACATTATGCTTATACTAAAAAATAGAGGTTAACAATTTTCAAATATCCGAATGCTTCAGTTTAGAGTACAATTACAATGACACGTTGAAGGTTTTTCCAACGAGAACAAGTCATAATGACTTTGCCTTTGACCCAGAAATTATCTTGACTCATTGAATTTGATTTTGAAATAATTCAAGTAGCAAACTGAGCACAAGAATTTATGAATAATAAGGCACAGTTTCACGGGTCCAGATATTAGACATAAAGCTTTTCACGCATTGAAATGATCACTGTGAAAGACTCCTTTGAAGGATTTATAGTCTTCACAAACAAATCAACTTTCAATTTTCTGAAAACCATGTAAGTAAAGAATGAGTGCTTATCAAAACATGCATATGCACTTTTGTTAAATCAGTATGAATTGAAATCTTTTGATAATGCATTTAAAAAAATTAGAACATGAAAAGATATGCTTATGCACATATTATCTTTTAATTCACGTAGTAATCTGAAACATGTTGAAAACCAAGATTTGATTGCTAATAAAAAATAAAAGTGATCAAGTAATAAGTATGGCATGGGATAAAGATTTGATGTCACCGTGTTTCCTCTTATCCCGGTGCTTGCTTGTTAGATCAATGCAAAAATCCATTCTTCACTTGTCAGTTTCCTCTTAGGGACTTGGAGGATTGGCTTTTCTCACCACTGCATCTTTGTAATGAACTTTATCAGATTTTTCTCTTGGGTGACTGCAACTCTCATATAATGTAAACTCTAAAAATCTTCTTCTTTCCGTATGAGATATCCTCCTATTCTTGTTTACTTCAAGATAGTTGAATGGTACTTCCATGGTAGTCCATTGTTGAAGTTGAACAGGCAAATCTTCACTACCTTCGTTGCTTCTTATGATTAGGCATTGGATGATCCAAGCATTCTTATTTTGTTGTAGGTTCTGTGAGTTTCCTTTTTCATGCATGAGGAGCTCTTTGATTCTTTATCTTCTCAGTACCTTTATATCCATATCGCATAGAATCAATCTGCATAAATGAGCATTAGATGGACATTTTGGTACCCACAAATAATTGGGTCCTTGAACGTTAGTTTTGGACCTTACTTGTCCTTTTGGTACCAAAAAAAATTTACTTTTCAAATTAGAATTTCTTCTAATATAGCACGTATGAGAAGTATGGCCAGCTTTTCAACAATAGTTACAAATGAAAGAATGATGCTTATAATGAACAGACTTGTAGGAGTTGCGTTTGTCAAAAGCATGTACACATGAACATTCTTTCTTCTCAAAAGTTTTTCCAGCAAGACAAAAAAACTTTTTGCTTTTTGAAAATTAAATCAATAATATATTGAAAAACAATTTTATGCAAGCTTATAAAATCTATTTCTCAATATGATCGAAAAAATTAAAATTATTTACCAAAAGTGAATTTGGAGCTCCAGAGCATGATTCATCATATTTGTCAAGGCATAGCTTTTCCTGGTAATCCTCTTTCTCATATACTCTATTTTGTGCTATGGAAGTTATTTGTAAATTCTTCATCGTTCTCAACTTCCAATTGTTCATCATCTGAGGATATGAAACCTATAGACTCTAATGAACTATAAACAATTTCCACTTGAACACAATCGTTAGAGGTATAGAGAGAATCAAGAGTATCCTATATTTCTTTGACACTGAAGTAAAATCTGTTTTCTCAAAGTCATTTCCAATTACAACATTATATAGAAATCTCATTGCTCTGATGTTTAAACAAAACAATTTTATTTAAGAATTGTGTTGGTATAGTGATGAAATCAACTTGTGTAAGTTCTTCTATCCAGCAATAACTTTCAAAGCATGATTAAAAAAATTTGTCTTCTTTCAATGATGGAGTCAAAAAAAAATTTAAACAACAGTTTTATGCAAGCTTCTGAAGGGGAAAACATTTTCAAAACAAGAACGAGAAGAATTGGAACATTTTACCATCAGTGCATCTTGAGCTTTTGAGAGTTATTTATCATTCTCAACAGAAAGGCTTCTTCTTTGTAATCCACTCTCTTCTGGTTTCTTTGGGCTGACTAACTCATGGAAGCATTTTTGTGATTAATCCTTCTACGATTACAGCTTCCAGTTTGATTCATCAATTATAGCTTATGAACTGTCAACACTTACAACTTCAAGACATTTGTTATAAATATGAATATATTCAAAAGAATACCAAATGTCTTTAATACATAACCAAAATTTTAAATTCAATAAAGATTATGAAACTAAAGTTTTATCACTCAAGGTATCAAGGAAATCAATTTCTTTTCATCTCCTGTCCAATCCTTTCTTAGCTTTGGTTGGAAAAGCATTTTCGAAATAATTCAACATAAAACAAATTTTAGCTTTCAGAAACTGAAAAATCAATATCTTTAAAAAATATAGGATAGTTTATCAAAATCATTCGAAAACGCATACAACCTAATTTCAGCCATGGACCACTCTTGAGAAAGTTAAGTCCTTTAAACAAGAGACCCGCTTTGATACCAAATGTTAGGATGGCTATCACCCAAGAGGGGGTGAATTGGGTGTTATAAAAAATTTCATTAAATCAAAGAGTAAATAAAATAAATTTATTGAAAGAAAGAGTAGAGCAGAGAAGATAAACATGGTGATTTATCCTGGTTCGATCCTTCCGACCTACATCCAGTCCTCAGAGCTCCTCTGAGATTTTCCAATCCATTAACAACAATAACATCAGGCTTCTCAAGCCTTTGCAAAGGGAATCACACTCCCCCTCAGGATTTGCACTATAACAGAGACCAAGATGCTCTGCTTTCTCAACTCAAACTCAGCCCAGCAATCTCTAGATCCTAATCTTGAGTTTCTCACAGAAATACAATAAGTTTGGATGAACTGATATGCTCTCTCAAAGAGTGGATAGATAAACATTGAAGCTCTCGGAGAAGAATAATATAAGATTCCTAAAGTTGTTGTGTGATTTCCTTGAATCCACACTCTCTATTTTGTGTTCAGTGACTCCGTATACTTCGCCTCATCTTTTTCTGTTCATTGCTTCCTAATATTTATAGATGTTGGCAAAATATGTCCGTTGGAGAGGAGCGTTGTATTTTCTGTTTAGCTTTGGCTCTTATGCTTTGTTTTTCAAACTTAGTCTGCTCTGATAAATTTATTTGTTGAAAGAGAAAGAATAGCTGTTGGAGTCCTGACAAGAAGCAAGTATTTGTTGAAGAGGATTAATTCGTTTAGAAACTGATTTGCTTCCGTTATACTTCTGCTTCAAATTCTGACGAGGTTGTATAATGTTTTGTGTTAAAAGGCTCTGACATGAAGAGAGATATTGTCTGTTAATTTGTCTGTTGAGTGCCCATGCTAGAGAAGTATTCAAAGATGCCTATTCCCTGTTAATAGTCTAAGCATGAAGCAATTATGACAGCAGTTGATATTTAAAAAGCCGTTACACAAATAAGGAAAGATTTGGTAAGAAAGTAGGTGTAGCTGTCAGACTTGTCACTGTCAGATAAAGTGCTCGAGCATTACATTTCAATGCTCGAGTATTGCAAAGGATATCTCAAAGAAAACTCAATGCTATAGCACATTATTCGAGTGTCATATGAGAATGTTTGAAAAATAACTTAATACTCGAACGTTGAATCATAGTGCTTGAGTACTGACAATGATTCTTGAGATTACTAGAACATTCTGTGCAAGTATTGTGAAGAAGAGTAAAAAGGAGTTCAATACTCGAGTGATGGAATTGGAGTGCTGAGTATTAGGAGAGCTGGCAATCAGTGCTGGAGCATTCTCCGGAAGTATTGATGAACACTAAAAATTTTGAGCCCGATGCTCGAATATTGGATGTTGGTGCTCAAGCATATGCAGTATTTCCAGTTAATACTTGCATTGTTTGCTACCAGTGTTGTATGAAAAACTTCAATACTCGAGCACTGAGAATCTGTGCTCGAGCGTTGGTTCTACTGGATGCCTTTGCTGGAGCATTTCTTGACAGCACGAAGAGAAGAGACACAATACTCGATTACTGTGTTTCTAGTGCTCGAATATTGGTTGTGCTTTTATCCAGTGCTTGGAGTATTATGTGAAAGCATTGAGTCCCAGAAGCACAATGCTCGAGCATTAAGTGTTAATGCTCGAGTGTTGGCAATGCTTGATCCGTATGATGTAGCATTGAGTGAAAGCACTGCATGGAAAACTAATTTTTGATCTCAGTTCTCCAGCATTAGGTGCCAGTGCTCGAGCCTTGGCATGTTTTGTGGAGAAAACCTGATTCTGAAACCTGATGCTCGAGCATTAGAGATCCAGTGCTCGAGCACAGCATGTAGCTCAACTTGCAACGACCATAACTCTCTCATTTCAACTCTAAACCTTGTATATAATATGTCAATGGAAAGTCCCAAATAAATAATCATTCCCAAATAATGTATATAAAGAAAGTTATTATAGATTCAATAAGCAAAGGTCAGAAATAATGCGTTCAGTTTTGACCACCAAGTTTAGAAATTTATATCTCCTTCATTTGAAATCCTTTGATGCTATTCTTGGTGTCTATGAAACGAATTTTGATTCTACTTTCATATGAAATTGGTTTCACATCAATCGGAGTTGTATTTTAGAAGATATGATCAAAATACCAGACATATATCAAGCTATCACAAAACAGAGGACCCCGATGCTCGAGCACTAGAGATCCAGTGCTCGAGTATTGAGTCCCAGAGGTCAATGCTCGAGTATTAATGGTCTAGGGCTCGAGTATTGACTCCCTAGATGTCAATGCTCAAGTATTATGTGCCTAATACTCAAGTGTTGACTCTAAAGACTCACTGGAAGATCTGAAAACACATCATACTTGAGCATTAACTTCCAGAATCAATTTTGAGCATCCAAATGAAGTTGAGATGAATGATTAACCAATGTATAATGATAAAATATCTATTTAAAACATTTTAACATTTAAAATGAGTTATTTAACCAAATCATCCTCTAATTAACAAGATGCATAAATATTTATTAACCAATATGCATTGTAAAAATCAATATGCATTGTAAATCATTATGTATGGTAAATATGTATTGTGAAAAATTTTTGCATTGTAAAAACATTTTGCTCTTTAGTTGAAATCATCAAAACTAATCATTTCTAACAATAATTTCTACAAGCAAGATCATAATATCATGCCATCTTCAATCACCATAAACCTTGCTTTTACCCTTGCTTGTGCTTCTACCTAAAATGATTTGTTGACACTACTACAGCTTATAGTTTTTACTACTGAAATTCACGTCCTTTGTATAAAAAAGGGAGTAAAAAGTGAAGGCGGAGGTATTTTTGAAATTAAAAGGAAAAATTTAGGTGCTGTATATTCAATATAAGGCACCTAAAGGTGGCTGTAGCACCTTTAGGCACCCTATACAAGGATAGGCGTCTAATGTGGCGCTCATGGGTGCCCTATGGCGCCCTATCTACTGAATAAGACGCCTAAGGGTGCCAAGGGTGCCACTTTATGCCCCCTATCTACTGAATAGGGTGCCTAAAGTGGCACCCAAGGACACCCTTAGGTGCCCTATTTACTGAACATGGCTCCTAAGGGTGCCCAAGGGAGCCACTCTAGGGGCCCTATTCAGTAATTAGGGCGCCATAGGGCGCCTCAAGGGGTGCCACTTTAGGCACCCTATTCAGTCCATAGGGCGCCTCAAGGGTCGTCCTTTGGCCCCCTATTCCCTTGAGTAGGGCACCAACCTTTCTTTGTAATATCCCATAGGGCCCTATCACACTTCCCCATATTTCTACTACTACACTTCCCCATAACCGCTTAGCTCCATATTCCTACCTCCATCGGCCTCTCAAATCCCACATTCATACGCTCTCTTCTTCCCCATTGTCTTCCCCCTGGCTCATGCGCTCCCCCAGCTTCTGTCTCACGTTTGCTTGGAGTCCGCTCCCCGTTAGCTCAAAGTTCACCGTCCGCTCGGAGTTCTGTACGCTTCCCGTTCGCTCGAAGCTGCGAGGCCGTTCACTGTCCTGTCGCTCGATATTCACCGTCCGCTCCCCCAGCTGCCGAGCTCATTTTCCATCTACTCCCCCAGCCGTTGAGCCCATTCTAGCTCACTTGCTCTTCTCTCTCGCCTATATGCTCTCATAGATTACAGGTATGTCCGTTTCCTCCCCCATTTAACTTCCCCAACTACAAGTATGTCTTCCTTTTTTATTTCTTGGCTTGTAGACTCCATCTCGATGGACATAGGCGCTCTCGCTCTTGCTCTCTGCTCTCCCACGTTGTGTATGTATCTCCTCTCTCATCCCCTTTTTTGTTTCTGTTACTAGTGAAATATTAAAATTTGGTTTCATTTTTTGTTTTTGTATTCTATTGTTGTGTTTGTGAATGCATGTATGTGAATAGTAATGTAGAATGCGATTTTTTTCCTAAAAAAATGAAACAAATAGTGATTGATTATTATAGAGAGGTAGAGGAATAAAAGTGTACGTAAGTGTAAAAGTGATGTTTGTTATTTACCTTGAACCTAGAATGAAATTGACTTGATAGTGGCCTCCAATAAACATTTCATTAACTGGTGCTTAAAAAGTTTTATGTACAGTATATTAATAAGGTAGTTTTTGAGGAGAAAAATAATAGAAGTTATATGGATATAATAAAAAATATTAATATCTTATATAGAATTAAAGTTAATTGACTAACAAACTACCATGTTTAGGACTAATTAACACATACTTCATGGAAAACACATGTGCTTTTTAAAACATTGGATTGAGAACAATCAATAATTATCAATTATTCAAAATATATAATTAGTGCATAAATTAAATTTAATAGAATTTAAAGATGGAATTTTCTTAAGTTTTTATAAATGAGTGTCATCCACACTCCTAAGTAGAGGGAAGGGAGATGAGAGAATGATGAAAAAATGTTTATTAATTATTTGTATATATTGGAGGATATTGTCACTATTACATTTCCAATAAGCAAAGACGTTTTGCCTCTCTTTTTGGCTAGTGGGCTTAGAACCATATATTCAATCCATTGATTTTCAATGTTGTTTACAATGTCTTAGGGTTTAATAAATGGATCGTAGTTGGATGAATGCGTTGCGAACATGTGATGAATATGAGAATGGTGTGGAAGAGTTTATTGAATTTGCTAAAAGAAATGAAATTAGCAAAAATGGGATGTATTTTTGCCCCTGTGTCAAGTGTATGAATGGGATTAGGCAAATATTGATGGCATAATGGATCACCTAATTTGCGAGGGAATAAGTCTCCAGTACACAAAGTGGATATGGAATGGTGAAAAACTAAATGCATATGCAGCCACAAAAAAGATTCTGTGGATGCAGTAGATGAAGATAGAATGGAAAGAATGTTTCGCGATGTTGAGGTAGAATCTTTTACCCAATCGCCTGTATATGAAAGCATGCAGAGCGATACAGAGACACCGTTGTACCCTGGGAGTAAGTATGCACGCTTGACAGGTACATTACATTTGATGAACTTGAAGGCATCTTCTGGGTGGACCGATATTAGTTTCACATTATTGCTGCAGTTGTTGGGTGATATGCTTCCAGAGAACAATATACTTCCAAATCGTATGTATGAAGGCAAGAAAATCTTATCTACGATGGGCATGGAGTACAAGAAGATACATGCGTGTCCTAATGACTGTATACTATACAGAAATGGGTATGAAGATCTTAGTGAGTGTCCAAAATGTAAAACTGCACGATACAAGGTGAGGAAAGGTGGTGATTGTGATGATAAACTAGCTAAAAGGTAACCTTTGAAGGTACTGTGGTATCTTCCAATAGTACCATGATTTAAGCGTTTGTTTGCCAATGTAACAAAAGCACAGAAGTTGAGATGGCATTGTGATGAGAGAATATCTGATGGAAGGTATCTTAGACACCCGGCTGACTCTCCACAGTGGAAGAAAATTGATGAAATGTTTCCGCAATTTTGGTAGTGAGCCAAGAATCCTTTGGCTTGGGCTTTGTACAGATGGGATCAATCCGTATGGGATACTCAGTAAAACACATAGTGCGTGGTCGGTACTCATGATGATATACAACCTGCCTCCTTGGTTGTGCATGAAACGTAATTATATGATGCTTACTATGATGATTTCTGGACCGAAACAGCCGCGGAACGATATCGATTTTTACTTGGCACCTTTGATTGAAGATTTTAAAGAAGCTATGGGAGGAAGGCGTTAATGTGTTTGATGCATACATGCATGAGACATTTAAGTCTCATGCGATGATCTTCACAACGATAAACGACTTTCCTGCATATGGTAACTTGTCAGGATACAGTGTCAAGGGGCATAAAGCATGTCCGATATGTGAAGCAGACACACACTTCTATCAACTTAAGCATGGGAGAAAAACTGTTTACCTTGGTCATAGGAGGTTTCTTCCTCAGTTTCACCCCTATCGTAGGTTAAAAAAGAGTTTTAGCGCTTTCTGGAGAATGGAATGGCTCCAAAAGCATTAACCAAAGAAGAAGTTTATCGCCGGATAGAGAATGTCAACGTCATTTTTGGCAAGACTCAGAGAAGTGCCAGCAAGAAGAGCATATGGAAGAAGCCGTCAATTTTTTTGATCTTCCATATTGGCGTACTCTTGATGTGAGGCACAGTATTAATGTAATACATGTGGAGAAGAACGTTTGTGATAGCCTTGTCAGGACGTTGTTGCACATACCGGGAAAGATTAAGGATAGAATTAGTGCGAGACTAGACTTGGTTGAAATGGAAATAAGAGAACGGTAAAAAGGCATACATGGAACCAGCAGCGCATACATTGTCAAAAGCCGAGAAAAAAAGTTTTTGTGAGTGTTTACATACCATCAAGGTGCCACAAGGGTATTATTCAAATGTGAAAAGGCTTGTTTCATTAGATGATTTGAAGCTAATGGGACTGAAGTCTTGCGGTTCTCTTGTATTGATGCAGCAATTATTACCAATAGCTGTTAGAGGCATTATGAAAGATGACATTCAAGCTACCATAACTAGGTTTGTGTTTTTTTAATGCTATATGTAGCAAAGAGATAGAAGTTGAAAAGTTAGATGAATTAGAAAATGAAGGTTACATTATTCTCTTCCAACTAGAGATGCATTTTCCACCAGCATTTTTCGATATAATGGTCCATCTGGTTGCTCATTTAGTAAGAGAAATATGGTTGTACGATCCGGTTTACCTAAGATGGATGTATCCGTTTGACCGTATCATGAAGGTTTTAAAACGTTATTCAAAAAATCCTTATTGACCTAAAGCATCCATTGTGGAAAGATATGTAGTGGAAGAGGCTATGGACTTTTACGATAATGATCTATCTGGGGTGAATGTACAATCACGGTATGAAGAAGACGCAAGCAAGGGAACATGAGGTTTAAAAGTGAAGAGTATGCCTCGTGAAGAAGTGTTAGAAGCACATCTATATATCTTGAATAATATGGAAGAAATTCAACCTTATTTCCTTAAACATAAACAGGTGTTAAAAAGATGTATCCTAAAAAAATGACATACAGATAGCAAATGAAAAGAATAAGACATTCATAGGATGGTTGAAGGAAAGGGTTTCTTATGACATTAATTCTTATGAGATGACCAAGTTAGCATGGGGCCTGCATTTGATGTGGTCACCTGGAGTGGTTATGACATAAATGGATATTCATTCTACACAAAGATTCAAGACGACAAAAGTACAGTGCAAAATAGTGGGGTGATGGTTGTAGCTAAAGCCATACACTTTTCAAGTTTGAAAGACAAGAACCCTGTACTGGCATCTATGGCATACTATGGAGTTATTGAAGAAATTTGGGAGATGACATACAATAAGTTTAAATTTCCTTTTATTCAAATATATGTGGGTTAACAATAATGCCGTTATGGTCGACCAACAGTTTGGATTTACCTCAGTTGATCTTAAAAGAGTTGGTTATGGAGATGAGCCATTCATTCTAGCAAGTCAAGCCTGACAAGTGTTTTATGTTACAGACCCAGCAAATAAAAAAAATGTCGATTATACTTCAAAGTAAAAAAACAAAAGGATGTTGATCCAACCTTTAACCTGGACAATACACCCCCTTTTACTATAAATCCGCCTAGACCACATGAAGCGGAATTGGTTGATGATGATCATTATGCTGTAAGATAAGATCACTGTGAGGGAATATGGGAAAATACATAAAGTAAGGAGTTAACTACAAAATTTTGATATACTGTGTTATATGTGTTTACCTTAGTTTACTTTATTAATGCTGATTGAAATTTATTTATATCTGTTATTAATTTCTTAACAGAAATTTGGCGAGTTCTGATGAGTCACACAGTGATGAACACATAGATGAAAACCCACTGGTTGTGCCAGATCTGACTGTGGAAAAGGTAAGGGAATATACAACTATGGCCTCCTTGACTGCACGTCGTCGCCAACGACAGGAGAAGCTGCATGTAGAATTTGATGCCGCTATGAATCCTATAGGTGATAAGCAAGATCGAGTTAGCATACTGTACCCTGGATGGCGGTCTATTCCACAAGAAACACGAGATATGATATGGCAATAAATTTTGGTATTTAAATTTCAACACCACTCCATTTTTGTCATTTCGATTTGTTCAAATTTCATTATAAAATGTTGTACTTTGTAGCAAACCTATGATGTTCCAGACACTAAGGAAATGAAGAAGTAGTGGATGGGGCTTGTTGGTATACAGTGGAAAGACTTCAAGAACAAGCTGTCATGATATTATGTTCGGGGGTCAAAGAAAGTTGAAGCCCAATTCAGAAATATTCGTTTCTGTCCCCCGAAGACTGGAGGTTGTTTGTGGTGTCACGGAAAGACCCACAATTTCAGGTAACATCCTTCAGTCATCTACATTTGTTGCTATCACCGATTAAGATTTGCCTCTTATGCCTTAATAGGAATTAAGTGAAGCCAATAAACAGAAGGGTGCTGCAAATATCTATCCGCACTATTTGTCTCGTGGTGGATAAAGAAAGCTTCAGCAAAAGATGATGGAGGAGGAGCAACAAAGATTACAGGAGGCATCCGCCTCAGATCTCGCCGTTGTCATCCAGGTCCCTGCTCCTCCCTCACGTCAAAAAGAAAAATGGAAAGGAGCAAGGATGAAAGGTGGGAAGTACATCAATGAAGCAGTTGCTGAGGTGGCTGGAAGGATTGTAAGTGCTGACATATAATAATCATATGTGATTTTTTATCTTGGGTTTATTAGTACCTCACTTATGACGTATTATACGATGCAAGATGACCTTACACAGTAGACCAGCCAAGGGACTTTCACTCAAAGTGGGAGAATGGAAATCTTAGCAACTGCGATCAGAAGGCCAAATTACCCGGGCCAAGTTCGAGGGGAGTCGAGGGGAACGGGTATAGGAAAATATTTTGGATGACCATCTTAACAGCCTATTGAAGCTCAGATTCAATCTAGAGTAGCTAAGATGCAGCAATCACTCCAAGCTCAGTTTGATGCTCAAAGCCAGATGTAAAACCAGATGATGAAAAATATGTGTGAGGAGATAAAAGCTGAGACGATGGTTGAGTTGTAAGCTGAGATGAAAGCTCAGTTGGGAGCTGAGATGAAAGCATAGTTTAAAGCTGAGATGAGAGCTGAGATGAAGGCTGAGATGACAGTTGAGATGAAAGCTGAGTTCGCAGCTCTCCTAAAATCGGGGAAGCTGATTGAGGAACTGAAGAATATTGATTCCCCTATATTTCCCAGTAGCAAAGATAGCAATCATCCGCTTGAGACAGTAGTACTGGGTAACCCTTTCCCTAATTCCCCTACAGATGAAGTTAGATAGAATTGTACTCTCTACCTGGATGAGCCAATACTTGCTGTTGCACATGCTTATTTCTACAGGTAAACTACTATACACCATTCTATGCCAATTCTGGATAGCTTGTCTCGCGTATCGGTGACAGGTATTGAAGATGGTGAGGAAGGCTCCGATATCCCAGTCCCTGATTGAGAGGTGCTCCATTTAGGCCAATCCAAGGGTTGCTTCATTCTTTGGCCGAAAAATCTCATTTCTACACCTACAACACCTCACGAGGTAGTAGCCACCTTATGATCTTACTTAATTTTTTTGGCATTATATTTATAATCTGTATTCTCTACTTTATTAGGACTCGGAAGAAGCTGCAAAATTCCCATCCTTGTCACGGTTGCGGCTGTTACGAGAAAAATTTACACCCGTGACCATGCAGATGGTTGATGGGATTGTTGGTCGTGATATAACGTATGAATTCATTATCGACAAGGATGATGTGAAACAATTCCTATCTTTGGAGGACCTCGATATAGCATGGATTCAGTTTGCAATCTTGTAAGTTTTTTATATTCCTATCTTCAATTGATGATGTCAGTTTTTTATGTTTTATATAATTCACTATTTCCTTTCTTATTGAACTCTTTAATAGGACCTTGCACAGTGTTTGCGCCGACTTTTCTAGAGGTGATTTGTATGGATTTTTATGGCCTACGAATACAATGAATAGTTACAGTACTATAGAATTCGGGTGCATTACGTTGGGAGCATAATACGAGCAGATGTTAATCCAAGGATGTGTTACCTAGCGCCAATAATTGAAAGGTATGGAATTATAGTTATCCCTTTAACACATTTAGCCTAATTGGTAATAATTAACTTGTTTTGCTTACTTCATTTTCATTTATATGTGCTGTTGTAGTCACCGTTGAAGTCTCTGTATTATCTACCCCCTCATGAATACTTTGTATTGGTTTGATCCGTTATCTAGCAGAAAGGCAGGGCAGGAGCAAAAATGCGTTTTTGATACGTAAGTTTTTCTATTTGTAAATTATTACTTTTAACAATGTTTAGAAATGTTTTTTCATATGTAACTATTGTCAATTCAATCGCAGCACACTCAAGACATATAGAATAATGGTTGGTAAATGTGAGGTAGAAATAAAAACATATAGTGGTTTTATCCAAAAGTAAGTACTTTGACTTTAAGTTCTTTCATTGAAAGACGTGTTATCCCTTTATACATTTTGACAATATATTTTTTATCTTTAGTTCCCTCGACAATCAGACAATCATGAGTGCATGTATTATGTCATCAGTTACATGTATAGTATCATTTAGAGTGGATTCACTAGAGATTTAGAAGAGGTATTACGTAATTTATCAAATATTGATAAGTTCATTTTTTAGTTTGATGAATTTGGATTGTTCTAATAATTCTTTTTAAATTTGTAGATTTTTTATAATGGCAATGCTTACATGGATGGTGACATTGATTTGATACGAGATTTAATGGCCAAACGTCTTCTTGATTTGTAGATAGTGCTTATTTCTTCAAGGTAATATATATAGTTTCAACACTTTATGATGACTTGTATAGGGATAATTAAATTGATGAATTGTGTTACTCTACAACAAATGTACAATGATATCTTTTGGGCATCTGTGACTTTTTCTGATATTTTGGTCAACTGTTTAACTTTGACTTTGACTTTGTAAAATGACCAAAATGCCCTTACACTTTTTCTTAATGATCAAAATGCCCTTACAATGTCCAATTTTTCGTGATTCCCATTTTGCCCTTGACTTTTTCGCCCTTGATCTTTTGTGTAATGACCTTTGGGTCCTTCCCAAGAGGTCACCCATCCTTAGACTACTCCAGGGTGAGCACGCTTAACTGTGGAGTTCTCATAAAATTTCTCCCGCTGAGCCAGGTCTGACTTTTGGTTATTCAACCCATCGGCATTATCTTTTTCCATGCTTTCTATCTGTGGGCTCTAACTTGACTTTTAACTACTGGTTTGACCCTTTTTATTCAATGACCATATTGCCCTTGGTCTTTATACTTAATGCCATTTATGTCCTTGGCTTACATTTTTAGTAATTTTAAAGCCTTAGGACTAAATTGATCAGGATCTCTTTGGTCCATGACATCTTCTCTTTCTTTACTTTTATTTCTGGGCCTTATCTTATCTCATAACTATTAGTTTGACCTCTATTTCAGTTTACAGTAAAGGGTAGATATCACAGTATGCTACGAGAATGAGATAGCTACTAGAATCGCCTTTTATGATTGAGCCAGATAGGCCAATCATAATAGTGTAGAAGAGGATCCAAAAAGGGGAAGAGAACCCCACGTATACTTCATCTGGATCATGATTCAATATGAGGTAATCTCTTAAGATATGATTGAGAACTAATGAGTTCGATAGAGTTATCGGGGGAAATGTCGAAGAAGAGGACAATATACGATGTCCGACTGAAAGAACTTCTGAGGGAGCCGTTATGATTGCGGTAGCAGAGGACTCTCCAAGAAGGAGAATGAAGCATGTTTACCCTTCGTTTGAAACAGATTCTAATGATCTAGTTTCATCTCAAAGTCGGATAAAGTACAAGAGCAGCCCGAAGATCCAGACGTGGATTGTAGAGCCTGTGTAGAGGAAAAGTTTTGTAAGGGGACATAGAATGGTAGAGCTGCCCCTTTAGCACGTATCTCAAGTGAAGACACTAATGAACTCCTAGAGTTTTTGGCTCTGCAAGGGCAAGAATTTCATCTAGCATAGATCCAAAGGGCCAGAGAGGCTTATAAATTGGATCAATTAGCTTTGGACGCTGTTAATGATAAGGAATGGTTGTGGGTTATGATAGCGACCATTTCAGATGTTGAGTTGTTGAGGCATATTAGAGTAAAGAGTATAAGAAGGTTGTTTTGGGCCTATCTTGTGATAGTTGATGAAATTGTGGCACAATAAAAGTGTGGGAAGTACCCAAGGTACTAGCTTTTTTAAAAGCTTCATGATTTCTACAAGTACAGTGAATAAACTAAATGAGGCATAGTAATAGATGCGGTTTTTGGTTGTGTAGCAGTAGCCACAATAGATGACCCAACCTAGGTGGCCCAATTTTAATAACTAGTAAGGGCTAAAAAGGCATAGTACTGGCAGTGGAATTTGAGGTTACTTAGTGAGGAATTATCTGCTAGTATATAGGCTCAAATCTCTATTTGATAAATGATTCCTGTGAAAGCGAATTGCAAAAGTTGAGATGACCAAGGTGTGTATTGGTCGAGGAATCCTAAGAGCTACCAAAGGGAAAGTCAGGTAGCCCATTATAATGATACATATGATGAGGAAGTAAGGAGGATGACATATGTTACACCTAGAGATAGAAAAGATAAATCTTTCAGGACTTGGTGATGCCTTGAACATTAAGGTTGTTACTACTGATATTGTAATATATCTTTAGGCATCAGAAAAGGTGTAACAATTAGGCCAAATAGAAAAGTGAGAAATGAACTTTTCATTGATGTTAAGTGCCATGGCTAAGTGATCAAGAGAGCTATGAGAAGCTCCTAATTGGGACAAGGCATGTTGTTAAACGATGAAAAGAGGATGTACCCAACGGAAAGTATGATGGAGAAAGTCCTAGCTAGTAAGTATTTCTCTAAGTTTGGGTGGTGGTTTTCCTATGCTAGAATAGTGTTGCTAGGATTGGGCTGCTATTTCCTAATAAACAGGAATTATATGGGACAGTTGCATATGAGGTGCTTCTCTTCCCAATTGTATGGGACAATTGCACATGAGGTGCTTCTCTTCCCATACCTTATGGGACAGTTACAACAATGATAAAACATGGTGTGTCTCTCTTCCTGTACACTCATACATGATAAAAGTATGGCATACGGAGTGCCACCAAAATGAATAGGAAAGGTGGGCTAATATTGGTTAAGGGTAAGAGTTCCCTGAATGATTTGGGTACATGATAACATATGAGATAATCCTCTCCGCAACGTTGTGATGATGATCACAAAGGAAAACGTAAGGCGATTGTTGAATCCTTTAATATAGTAGAGTGGCATAGAAAGGATAGTGAATGGGCAAATCAATAAAATCAGTGTTTGGAAGCCCAAGCAGTAATGTAAAAGAATGATGGCCTGAGAAATGAGTGAAGCCTAAGAAGATGAGCGGGTTTTGTTATTAGTCTTGGAGAATGATCAGTCTAGCTACCATTGAGGTTGAATAATTTATTCTTAACTCATGTTTTGTGGTCTAGAAGTTTCTAAGAGATTTCCTTGGTGATATTTAGAGGTGTTGGTTGAGGGCCAAACCTATAAATTGGTGCCGATGTGCATAAGGTTGAATAGAAATTAATAATTGAGGCTGTAGGGCTTAGAGTCATAGCTGTATGCTATTCTTAGAAATGAGAGAATGAGAGTGACCAGGCTGAGTTTAAGATGGGAGACTGTCCTCAATATGGTTAGCTAGTACAAAGAAAGTAACCTTGGCTATTTTTCTGATAACCAGTCGTCAATTAGGACAATCTCATTCCGATAAAAGGAAGTAAGTGAAGTTTAGAGCTCTGAGTCCTGAATTGATTGTAATCAGGCCAGCTAAGTATAAGATACTATGTGACGGGTTTGAACATATGAAAGCAGAGAGATGCCTCCAAAAGGATTTGAGTACGAAATGAAAAGATTCATTCCAAATATTTCAGTAGGCAGGAGTTCCAAAATGTGTTGCGTAATATCCAGCCTTTTCTGTAAATTGACATAGAGGTCAAACCGGTAGTTATGAGATGAGATAAGGCCTAGAAATAAAAGCACAGAAAGAGAATATGTCAATAGACCAAAGAGACCCTAGTCAATTTAGTCCTAAGGCTTTGAAATTACTAAGAATATAAGCCAAGGACGTAAAATGTCATTAAGTACAAAGACCAAGGGAAATATGGTCATTAGATGAAAAGTGGTCAAACCAGTAGTCAAAAGTTGAGTTTGAGTCCACAGATAGAAAGTACGGAAAAAGTTGATCCTGAAGGGCTAAATAACCCAAAGTCAGACTTGGCTCAGCGGGAGAAATTTTATGAGAACTCCACAGTTAAGCGTGCTCTCCCTAGAGCAGTGTAAGGATGGGTGACCTTCTGATAAGGAGCCAGATGTCATTACACGAAAAGATCAATGCCGAAAAAGTCAAGGGCAAAATGGGAATTATGAAAAGTTAGACAATGAAAGGGCATTTTGGTCATTAAGGGAAAGTGTAAGGGCATTTTGGTCATTTGACAAAGTCAAAAAGTCAACCATTGACCAAAATATAAGAAGAAGTCAGAGATACCCAACACATAGAGCAGAACTCACTGATTAACAGAGATTCGACAGATTGCTGGAAATCGGCCTAGAATTTTATTTATAGAATTTTGAAGATTTAATGGACAAAAATAATTATTTGAAGTATCAGGAGACCTTAATTTGTTTAGTTCAGGGCATAGAAAAATAAAGTGAATTTTATCGTAATTAATAAAATTATTGCCCAGTATACGATTAAGGCGAATTCCCAGAATAGAGGGAAAAAGACCCGAAAATCCTGAAAATGGGATTTTCTTTAAAAATTTAATTACAGACATTTTGGAGGGAAATTTGGGAAAGGGAAAAGGGCTAGAGTATCAATGAAAGTTATAGAAATTTTTAATGCCCTAAAAGTTATTTGCCGGTTGAAAATACGTTTTCCGGGATTTTCGACAGGATAAAATTTCCCTATTATTTTTGGATGAAATTCAGGGATATTTTGGAGAAATGTTTTGCCATGTTAGTAAATGAATTATGGAGATTAAAAGAGGAATAAAATATCTCCAGAAAAGTAAAGAAAAATTTACCGAAATAAAGTTATGTTTACCGGTAAAAAGCGTAATTGGTAGAAGTAACCGAATAACCAAGTTTCCAACCACATTTTTTACACCCATGTGCAGCCTATTATGACACCTTTATGAACACCAATAAGGAGAGAGCAATTGTTGGTGTGGTGGATGAATATGGACCATTAGATTAAACTTGCTTATTAAGTTTAAATTTCAACCATCCAAGTGTTTATGAAGGAATAAGTTAAGTTAAAAATCTGTCTCTTCTTCCTCCATTTGTGGCATCATTTTGGCAGCTCCATGGATGAAAGAAGACACCATTCTCAAGCTCAAGAAGAAGAGGAAGGCTTCACAAAAACGCAAGGTAAGAAGCTTTACTACCTATCCTATACATATTCTTGATCCTTGCAACCTCCTCTACACTTCTATCGGATTAATTTCTTGATTAAACCTTTTTTTTTCAAGAATCAAAGTTAGAGTTCATGAGAGGAGAAATGGAAAAGAGAGGGATTTAGAGGAAACTAAAGGTTGCAAAACACTCCTTGCATGATAATGAGTATATTGATGTATATATTGCTTGGGTTTGTTGTTTGTATGAATTTTTGGAATCTCGAACCCTAAGGGGAGGTGCTGTACAATTTTATATTTGATTAGGAAGAGTTGTTTTCAAGTTAAATAATGCATGAGAAGTGTTTTGGGATCAAGAATATATCATTATGTGTGAAGAAAGTTTGAAAATCACAAGTGTGTGCTTGTGTTCTTTTTCGATCAGTGCTGGAAGTTGTGGAAGGAGTTGGATTTTGATGCTTCCATTGTGTTTAGAAGGAACATTTGTGTAGGGCATAAGTGAGGAAAAGTTTTGGGAAGTATTGAAAATCATTTAAGCAAGTTTCCGACTTCTAAGGAGTGTAAGAATGTAAGAGGAAGAATATTGCATTTTTACGGTTTTCTTGCAAATTTAATGGCTAAAGCTTGATGATTATGTTCTTGTGTAATGTTTAGGAAGTTTAAATACCAAAGAAATTGTTGGAAAAGATTAACAAGAGAGCTTCAAGTTCAAGGGGAATTAAGAGGACAAGGTAGCAACACTCCTAACTTTGGCATCTACTTTGCATTGAT
>JANTPZ010135137.1:0-16642 GCA_025593235.1 Vachellia pachyceras
ATATGGTCCAAGTGAATCTTGAAAAATCATCAACAATCACTAGAGTATATAAATTTCCTCCTAAGCTTTTGACTCTAGCTGGACCCATTAAATCCATATGAAGTAGTTCAAGAGGTCTTTTTGAGGAAAGCTCAGTTTTTGATTTGAAAGATGATTTGGTTTGCTTTCCTATCTGACAAGCATCACACACCAGATTATTTTTGAATTTGAGTTTAGGAAGCCCTTGAACTAATTCATTCTTGATTAATTTGTCAAGTTTATGCATGTTTACATGAGCCAATCGTTTATGCCACAAATGGGTTTCATCAGCTTGACTAATTAAGCATGAGTTTGAGAAATTCTTTTCTAATTCAATGGTATAGCAGTTACCATCTCTAGGAGCTCTGAGTTGAATGTTCAGCTTTTCTTTATCAATGGGAAAATCCCTTTTGTTGATGATGAAGCATTCCTCAGAGTCAAATATCACCCAGTTCCCTCTGTCTGTGCTTTGGCTAACATTGAGAAGATTGTGGCAAAAGCCTTCTACATGATATACATCTTTCACGGAAGCTCCATTTGAATTGGTTATTTCTCCAACTCCCGTGATCTTTCCTGACTGGTTTCCTCCAAAACTTACTTTGCCTCCATCTTTAGCTTTCAGGCTGATGAATCAGCTATTGTCACCTGTCATGGGTCTTGTACATCCACTATCAATGTACCATTTGTTTGCTTTGGATGCTCTAAGACATACCTGCAGAAAAGTCATTTGGTTGCTTTAGGTACCCAAGTTTTGTTGGGTCCTCGGATGTTAGTGTTTGGTGCCTTTGGAACATAGGTTCCTTTTGGTACCCACTTGTAAGTGCCTAATGCTTTGTTTTTCTTGAAAAAACAGTTTCTAGTTCGATGACCTTTTCTATTACAGTAGCTACAAAAAGCAAAGGGTTCTGAGGAATGAACTAACTTTTGAAAATAATTCAAATAATTCTTGTTGCCATGCTTTTTCTTTCCTTTATGAAAATCACTCTGAGGAGTATATCCTATACCACGTCTATCATTTGTGACTTGTTGGGTTTTCAAAATCACTTGAAGCATTTCACTGCCCTGAGTGAATTTCTGAAGTGCTTTAGATAACTTTTCATTTTCATTTTTCAAATCATTGCATTTTGAACAGATACTCGTGGCAACAGGAGTTTCAGATGGTTTTTCAAGTTCTTTAACTCTTTTTCTCAAGAAAGATAATTCTTTAGCAAATTTGAGTAACTCTATGTATTTCATCATATTCCTGACGTAATTCATCATAGCTAGGTTCAGTAAATACCTCTTCAGTGTCAGTGTCTTCTTCCTGAGCCACAAGACATAGATTGGCTTCTTCTTCTGCATCGCTCTCTTCTTCTCCTGAGCTATCACCCCAAATACATAAGACATATGCCTTTTTCTTTTTGAAGAATTTTGGCTTTTTCTTTTCTTTTTCTTTGTATTGTGCAGCTAACTGAGGGCAATCAGCTTTCACATGGCCAGGTTTATTGCATTCATAGCATATAATTCTGCTTGAAGTTCCTTTTTGTGGCCTTCGGGAGTTTTGGTCCTTTCTGTACATTTGTCTAAATTTTCTGACGAGCATTGCTAGTTGTTCATCTTCCACATCTTCTTCTTCATCCTCTGATTCTAGTTCTTTTTCTTTCTCTTTGATGGTTTTGAGTGCTAGCCCCTTCTTCTTCTTCTCATCAATGTTTGTCAATTCCTTTTTGAACTTTTGCTTGCTTTTATACTCAGCAAGACTTCCAAAAGGGCTGCAAGTGAGGTCATTGATTCACCACGGGATTCTTCTATGGCTGTGACCTTTTGGCTTCCCATTTGCTTGACACAACATTTAAAATTTTTCTTACTTGGGAGCGTTGATCATATGTCTTACCAAGGGCTGCTAGTTTGTTGATGAGATGAGTGTGACGTATTTAAAATTCTGCAATAGTTTCTTCCTCTCTCATTTGGAGTAAATCATACTCAGTGGTGAGCATGTTAACTCTACTTTCTTTTACAACCTCTGTGCCCTCGTAAGCTATCTCTAGAGCATCCCACATGTGTTTTGCAGAAGGGAGTGTACACACTTTGAAGAAATCATCTCCATTCAGGGCTGCCTGCAGCATTAGTACAGCCTTTCTGTTAAGGTGAACTTTTCAGAGATCTTCACTATCAAACTCAGGACGAGTTTTAGGAGTTAGTCCATCTTCTGCTTTCATAAGCACAAAGTTTCCCTGTTCAAACACATCCCATAAATCAATGTCAGTAGCCAAGATAAAGTTCTGAAATTTGATCTTCCAAAAGGAGAATTTTTGGCTGTTGAAGGTTGGAGGTCTAGTAATAGAGGCTTCGTCAGTGAGAATGTGTTCGCCAAATCCTGCCATGGATCTCTCTTGAAACTACTAAGTTCTTTACACAAGAGACCTGCTCTGATACCAAATGTTAGAATAGGATTTAACCAAGGGGGTGAATTGGTCTAATATAAAAATTTAACAACTTTAAACTTCACAGAAACAGAAAACAAAGACACCGAGAAAGAGAGAAATATGAACACAGAGATTTATCCTGGTTCGGTCTCCTTGACCTACGTCTAGTCCTTAGGGCACCCCCGAGATTTTCAACTCCACTATCAGCAACAAATTAGGCTTCACAAGCCTTTACAATCTGGGAATCACTTCCCCTTTCTCTTTTCACTAAAACAGAGTATGACACTCTCTATTTTCTAACTCACATTCACCCAAATTTACTCAAGGCCCCGTCCTTGAGTTTCTCACAATTTTACAAAGTGTTTAAGCCTTAAATATGTCCCTCAAAAGAGTAGATGGTTAATAATGAAGTTCAAAAAGTATTAATGAAAGATTACAGAGAGCGTAGTAAATGAAGACTTTAAATGCTGTATCAACACTCGAGTGTTGCAAAAGCAGTACTCGAGTGTTGGCTGTGCTGTCAGCCAATGCTGGAAGTGTTACCTGACAGTGTTGAGAAAAATGGTCAACACTCGAGTGCTGAAATTCAGGACTCGAGTATTGGCAATACTTTCAGCCAATACTTGCAGTGTTGACTTGAAGTGTTTTCTAAAATATCAATGCTCGAGTACTGGAAACCTAGTACTCGAGCATTGGCTCTGCTGTCAGCCAATACTTGTAGTGTACACTCAGAGTATAGTCTAAAAACTCATTTTCAATGCTCAGTGCACGAGTGCCACATTCCAACACTTGAGTATTGACAATACTTCATGTCAATACTTGAAGTGTTAGCTGGAAATGCTCAAATTTCTTAAGTTCAAAACATGCAGCACTCGAGTATTGGATTCCACTGCTCGAGTACTGTCAACACTTTGACAAAACACTCGAGTATATTCAAGAAGTACTGATTCAATACTTAAACCTTTTGATTCACAAATCATTTTGCAATCTTTTAACACAGTTTTTGTTATCATCAAAACAAAGTATCAATAATGTTTAATTCCTTAAACACAAATCTTGTTGAAAAAATATGGTCCCATTTTTATGTGAAAATATTTGAATTTAAAAAAAAACAAAATTTAAGGAATCCTAATTAAAAACTGAGTCACACTGGATGTTTCCATTCAATTCTAATAGAGTTAAATGTTTATGTCCTGAAACACTAATCTTGTTGGAAAAATATGGGCCCTTTTTATGTGAAAATATTTGAATTTTAAAAAAAAACACGATTTAAGGAATCCTAATTAAAAAATGAGTCACAGTGGATGTTTCCATTCAATTCTAATAGAGTTAAATGATTAAGTCATTAAACACTAAACTTGTTGAAAAAAATATGGGCCCTTTTTTATGTGAAAATATTTGAATTTTGAAAAAAAAACACGATTTAAGTAATCCTAATTAAAATCTGAGTCACAGTGGATGTTTCTATTCAATTATGTGAGAGTTAAATGCTTAATTCCTAAAACACTAATCTGTTGAAAAAAATATGCGCCCTTTTTTATGTGAAAATATTTGAATTTTGAAAAAAAAACACGATTTAAGGGATCCAAATTAAAACTGAGTCACATTGGATGTCTCCATTCAATTCTAATAGAGTTAAATCTTTAATTACTTAAACACTAATCTTGTAGAAAAAATAAGGGCCATTTTTTATGTCAAAATATTTGAATTTAAAAAAAACACGATTTAAGGAATGCTAATTCCAAACTGAGTCACAGTGAAGTATCCATTCAATTCTAATAGAGTTAAATGTTTAATTTTTTAAACATCAATCTTGTTGAAAAAAATATGGGCCCTTTTTTATGTGAAAATATCTTAATTTTGAAAAAAAAAACACGATTTAAGGAATCCTAATTAAAAACTTAGTTACAGTGGATCTTTCTATTCGGTTTTAATAGAGTTAAATGTTTAAGTCCTTAAACACTAATCTTGTTGAAAAAAATATGGGCCCTATTTATGTGAAAATATTTGAATTTTGAAAAAAAACACGATTTAAGGGATCCTAATTAAAAACTGAGTCACAGTGGATGTTTCCATTAAATTCTAATAGAGTTAAATATTTAATTCAGTAAACACAAATCTTGTTAAAAAAATATTGGCCCTTTTTTGTGAAAACATTTGAATTTTCAAAAAACAACACGATTTAACGAATTCTAATTAAAAACTGAGTCACAATGGATGTTTCTATTCAATTCTAATAGAGTTAAATGTTTAATTCATTAAACACAAAACTTGTTCAAAAAAATATAGGCCCTTTTTTGGTGAAAATATTTGAATTTTCAAAAAACAATACGATTTAAGGAACTAATTAAAAACTGAGTCACGGTGGATAATTCCATTCAATTCTAATAGAGTTAAATGTATTGGTGCTTAAACACTAATCTTGTTAAAAAAATATGGGCCCCTTTTTTATGTTAAAATATTTGAATTTTGAAATAAACAGGATTTAAGGTATCCTAACTAAAAACTTAGTCACAGTGGATGTTTCCATTCAACTCTAATAGAGTTAAATGTTTAATTCCTTAACCACTAATCTTTTTTAAAAAATATGGGCCCTTTTTTATGTGAAAATATTTGAATTTTAAAAAAAACACCATGATTTAAGGAATCTTAATTAAAAACTGAGTCACAGTGAATGTTTCCATTCAATTCAAATAGAGTTAAATGTTTAAGTCCTTAAACACTAATCTTGTTGAAAAAATATGGGCCCATTTTATGTGAAAATATTTGAATTTAAAAAAAACAACACTATTAAAGGACTCCTAATTAAAAACTGAGTTACAGTAGATATTTCCATTCAATTCTAATAGAGTTAAATGTTTAATTCCTTAAACACAAAACTTGTTGAAAAAATAAGGGCCCTTTTTTAGTGAAAATATGTGAATTTTAAAAAAACAATACGATTTAAGGAATCCTAATTAAAAACTGAGTCACGGTGGATGTTTTCATTTAATTCTAATAGAGTTAAATGTTTAATTCAATAAAAACGAATCTTGTTAAAAAATATGGGCCTTTTTTAAATGTTTATGTCCTTAATCACAAATCTTGTGAAAAAAAATGGGACCTTTTCTATGTGAAAATATTTGAATTTCAAAAAAGACACGATTTAAGGGATCCTAATTAAAAACTGAGTCACAGTATATGTTCCATTCAATTCTAATAGAGTTAAATGTTTAATTCCTTAAACACAAAACTTGTTGAAAAAATATGGGCCCTTTTTTATGTGAAAATATGTTAATTTTAAAAAAACAATACGATTTAAGGAATCCTAATTAAAAACTGAGTCACAGTGGATGTTTCCATTCAATTCTAATAGAGTTAAATGTATTGGTCCTTAAACACTAATCTGGTTAAAAAATATGAGCCCCTTTTTTATGTTAAAATATTTGAATTTTGAAATAAATAGGATTTAACGTATCCTAAATAAAAACTTAGTCATAGTGGATGTTTCCATTCAATTCTAATAGAGTTAAATGTTTAATTCAATAAAAACAAATCTTTTTGAAAAAATATGGGCCTTTTTTAAATGTTATTTCCTTAAACACCAATCATGTTGAAAAAAATATGTGCCCTATTTTATGTGAAAATATTTCAATTTTGAAAAAAACACGATTTAAGGGATCCTAATTAAAAACTGAGTCACAGTGGATGTTTTGATTCAATTCTAATATAGTTAAATGTTTAAGTCCTCAAACACTAATCTTGTTGAAAAAATATGGGCCCCTTTTATGTGAAAATATTTGAATTTTAAAAAAAACAACACTATTTAAGGAATCCTAATTAAAAATTGAGTTAAAGTTAATGTTTACATTCAATTTTAATAGAGTTAAATGTTTAATCCCTTAAACACAAAACTTGTTGAAAAAATATGGGCCCTTTTTTCTGTGAAAATATTTGAATTTTAAGAAAATAACATGATTTAAGAAATCCTACTTAAAAACTGAGTCACAGTAGATGTTTCCATTCAATTCTAATAGAGTTCAATGTTTAAGTCCTTAAACACTAATCTTGCTAAAAAAAATGGTCCCTTATTTATGTGAAAATATTTGAATTTTGATAAAAACACTATTGAAGGAATCTTAATTAAAACAGAGTCACAGTGGATGTTTCCATTCAACTCTGATAGAGTTAAATGTTTAATTCCTTACGCACTGATCTTTTTGAAATAATATGGGCCCTTTTTAAGTGAAAATATTTGAATTTTAAAAAAACAACACGATTTAAGGAATCTTAATTAAAAACCGAGTCACAGTCGATGTTTCCATTCAATTCTAATAGAGTTAAATGTTTAAGTACTTAAACACGAATCTTGTTGAAAAAATATGGGCCCTTTTTTATGTGAAAATATTTTAAATTAAAAAAATAACACTATTAAAGGAATCCTAATTAAAAACAGAGTCACAGTGGATATTTACATTCAATTCTAATAGAGTTAAATTTTTAATTCCTTAAACACAAAACTTGTTGAAAAAATATGGGCCCTTTTGTTATGTGAAAATATGTGAATTTTAAAAAAACAATACGATTTAAGGAATCCTAATTAAAAATTGAGTCACAGTGGATGTTTCCATTCAATTCTAATAGAGTTTAATGTTTAATTCAATAAAAACGAATCTTGTTGAAAAAATATGGGCCGTTTTTAAATGTTTATTTCCTTAAACACCAATCATGTTAAAAAAATATGGGCCCTATTTTATGTGAAAACATTTGAATTTTGAAAATAACATGTTTTAAGAGATCCTAATTAAAATCTGAGTTACAGTGGATGTTTCTATTCAATTCTAATATAGTTAAATGTTTAAGACCTAAAACACTAATCATGTTGAAAAAATATGGGCCCTTTTTATGTGAAAATATTTGAATTTTAAAAAAACAACACTATTTAAGTAATCTTAATAAAAAATTGAGTCAAAGTGGATTTTTCCATTCAATTTTAATAGAGTTAAATGTTTAAGTCCTTAAACACTAATCTTGTTAAAAAAATATTGGCCCTTTTTATGTGAAAATATTTTAATTTTAAAAAAACAACACTATTTAAGGAACGCTGATTAAAAACTGTGTGACAGTGGATGTTTCCATTCAATTCTAATAGAGTTAAATGCTTAATTCCTTAAACACTAATCTTGTTAAAAAAATATGTTCCCTTTTTTAGGTGAAAATATTTGTATTTTGAAAAAACATGATTTAAGGAATCTAATTACAAACTGAGTCACAGTGGATGTTTCTAATCAATTCTAATAGAGTTAAATTTTTAATTCCTTAAACACAAAACTTGTTGAAAAAATATGGGCCCTTTTTTATGTGAAAATATGTGAATTTTAAAAAAATAATACGATTTAAGGAATCCTAATTAAAAACTGAGTCACAGTGGATGTTTCCATTCAATTCTAATAGAGTTTAATGTTTAATTCAATGAAAACGAATCTTGTTGAAAAAATATGGGCCGTTTTTAAATGTTTATTTCCTTAAACACCAATCATGTTAAAAAAATATGGGCCCTATTTTATGTGAAAATGTTTGAATTTTCAAATTAACACGATTTAAGGGATCCTAATTAAAATCTGAGTCAAAGTGGATGTTTCTATTCAATTCTAATATAGTTAAATGTTTAAGACCTTAAACACTAATCTTGTTGAAAAAATATGGGCCCTTTTTATGTCAAAATATTTGAATTTTAAAAAAACAACACTATTTAAGTAATCTTAATTAAAAATTGAGTCAAAATGGATGTTTCCATTCAATTTTAATGGAGTTAAATGTTTAAGTCCTTAAATACTAATCTTGTTAAAAAAATATGGGCCCTTTTTATGCGAAAATATTTGAATTTTTAAAAAAACAACACTATTTAAGCAATCCTAATTAAAAACTGAGTCACAGTGGATGTTTCCATTCAACTCTAATAGAGTTAAATGTTTAATTCCTTAAGTACTAATCTTTTTTAAAAAAATATGGCCCCTTTTTTATGTGAAAATATTTGAATTTTAAAAAAACAACACGATCTAAGGAATGCTGATTAAAAACTGTGTGACAGTGGATGTTTCCATTCAATTCTAATAGAGTTAAATGCTTAATTCCTTAAACACTAATCTTGTTAAAAAAAATATGTTCCCTTTTTTAGGTGAAAATATTTGTATTTTGAAAAAAACACGATTTAAGGAATCCTAATTAAAAATTGAGTCACAGTGGATGTTTCCATTCAATTCTAATAGAGTTAAATGTATTCGTCCTTAAACACTAATCTGGTTGAAAAAATATGGGCCCCTTTTTTATGTTAAAATATTTGAATTTTGAAATAAATAGGATTTAAGGTATCCAAATTAAAAACTTAGTCACAGTGGATGTTTCCATTCAATTCTAATAGAATTAAATGTTTAGTTCAATAAAAATGAATCTTGTTGAAAAAATATGGGCCTTTTTCAAATGTTTATTTTCTTAAACACCAATCATGTTGAAAAAAATGTGCCTTATTTTATTTGAAAATATTTCAATTTTGAAAAAACCACGATTTAAGGGATCCTAATTAAAAACTGAGTCACAGTGGATATTTCAATTCAATTCTAATATAGTTAAATGTTTAAGTCCTTAAACACTAATCTTGTTGAAAAAATATGGGCCCCTTTTATGTGAAAATATTTGAATTTTTAAAAAAAACAACACTATTTAAGGAATCCTAATTAAATACTGAGTCAAAGTTGATGTTTACATTCAATTTTAATAGAGTTAAATGTTTAATTCCTTAAACACAAAACTTGTTGAAAAAATATGGGCCCTTTTTCGGTGAAAATATTTGAATTTTAAGAAAATAACACGATTTAAGGCATCCTAATTAAAAACTGAGTCACAGTAGATGTTTCCAATCAATTCTAATAGAGTTAAATGTTTAAGTCCTTAAACTCTAATCTTGCTAAAAAAATGGTCCCTTTTTTAAGTGAAAATATTTGAATTTTGATAAAAACACTATTTAAGGAATCTTAATTAAAACTGAGTCACAGTGGATGTTTCCATTCAACTCTAATAGAGTTAAATGTTTAATTCGTTAAGCACTAATCTTTTTAAAAAAATATGGGCCCTTCTTTAAGTGAAAATATTTGAATTTTAAAAAAACAATACGATTTAAGGAATCTTAATTAAAAATCGAGTCACAGTGGATATTTCCATTCAATTCTAATAGAGTTAAAAGTATTGGTGCTTAAACACTAATCTTGTTGAAAAAAATATGGGCCCCTTTTTTATGTTAAAATATTTGATTTTTGAAATAAACAGGATTTAAGGTATCCTAATTAAAAACTTTGTCATAGTGGATGTTTCCGTTCAACTCTAATAGAGTTAAATGTTTAATTCCTTAAGCACTAATCTTTTTGAAAAAATTTGGGCCCATTTTTATGTGAAAATATTTGAATTTTAAAAAAAAACCACGATTTAAGGAATCTTAATTAAAAACTGAGTCACAGTGAATGTTTCCATTCAATTCTAATAGAGTTAAATGTTTAAGTCCTTAAACACTAATCTTGTTGAAAAAATATGGGCCCATTTTTATGTGAAAATATTTGAATTTTAAAAAAACAACACTATTTAAGCAATCCTAATTAAAAATTGAGTCACAGTGGATGTTTCCATTCAACTCTAATAGAGTTAAATGTTTAATTCCTTAGGCACTAATCTTTTTGAAAAAATATGGGCCCTTTTTTAAGTGAAAATATTTGAATTTTAAAAAAACAACACTATTTAAGCAATCCTAATTAAAAACTGAGTCACAGTGGATGTTTCCATTCAACTCTAATAGACTTAAATGTTTAATTCATTAGGCACTAATCTTTTTGAAAAAATATGGGCCCATTTTTATGTGAAAATATTTGAATTTTCAAAAAACAGCACGATTTAATGAATCTTAATTAATAACTGAGTCACAGTGGATGTTTCCATTCAATCCTAATAGAGTTAAATGTTTAAGTACTTAAACACGAATCTTGTTGAAAAAATATGGGCCCTTTTTTATGTGAAAATATTTTAATTTTAAAAAAACAACACTATTAAAGGAAACCTAATTAAACAATGAGTCACAGTGGATGTTTCCATTCAATTCTAATAGAGTTAAATTTTTAATTCCTTAAACTCAAAACATGTTGAAAAAATATGGGCCCTTTTTATGTGAAAATATATGAATTTTAAAAAAACAATACAATTTAAGGAATCCTAATTAAAACTGGGTCACAGTGGATGTTTCCATTCAATTCTAATAGAGTTAAATGTTTAATTCAATAAAAATGAATCTTGTCAAAAAAATATAGGCCTTTTTTAAATCTTTATGTCCTTAAACACAAATCTTGTGAAAAAAATGGGCCCTTCTCTATGTGAAAATATTTGAATTTCGAAAAAGACACGATTTAGGGGATCCTAATTAAAAACTGAGTCACAGTGGATGTTTCCATTCAATTCTAATATAGTTAAATGTTTAAGTCCTTAAACATTAATCTTGTTGAAAAAAATAGGTCCCCTTTTATGTGAAAATATTTGAATTTTGAAAAAAAAAAGACGATTTAAGGAATCGTAATTAAAAACTGTGTGACAGTGGATGTTTCCATTCAATTATGTGAGAGTTAAATGCTTAATTCCTTAAACACTAATCTGTTGAAAAAATATTGGCCCTTTTTATGTGATAATATTTGAATTTTAAAAAACAACACAATTTAAGAAACACTAGTTAAAAATTGAGTCACAGTGGATGTCTCCATTCAATTCTAATAGAGTTAAATATTTAATTCCTTAAACACTAATCTTGTTGAAAAAAATACGGGCCCTTTTTTATGTAAAAATATTTAAATTTTGAAACAAAAACACGATTTAAGGGATCCTAATTAAAAACTGAGTCACAATGGATGTTTCCATTCAATTCTAATAGGGTTAAATATTTAATTCCTTAAACACAAATCTTGTTGAAAAAATATGGGCCCTTTTTTATGTGAAAATTTTTAAATTTTAAAAAAACAACACGATTTAGAGAATCCTAATTAAAAACTGTGTGATAGTGGATGTTTCGATTCAATTCTAATAGAGTTAAATGCTTACTTCCTTAAACACAAATCTTGTTAAAAAAATACGGGCCCTTTTTTATGAAAAAATATTTGTATTTTGAAAAAAAACACGATTTAAGGCATCCTAATTAAAAACTGAGTCACAGTGGATGTGTCCATTCAATTCTAATAGAGTTAAATGTTTAATTCCTTAAACACAAATCTTGTTGAAAAAAATACGGGCCCTTTTTTATGTAAAAATATTTGAATTTTGAAACAAAAACACGATTTAAGGGATCCTAATTAAAAACTGAGTCACAATGGATGTTCCCATTCAATTATAATAGGGTTAAAAGTTTAATTCCTTAAAAACAAATCTTGTTGAAAAAATATGGGCCCGTTTTTATGTGAAAATATTTGAATTTTAAAAAAATAACACGATTTAAAGTATCTTAATTAAAAACTCTGTGACAGTGGATATATCTATTCAATTCTAATAGAGTTAAATGCCTAATTCCTTAAACATTAATCTTGTTGAAAAAATATGGTCCCTTTTTTAGGTGAAAATATTTGTATTTTGAAAAAAACACGATTTTAGGAATCCTAATTAAAAACTGAGTCATAGTGGATGTTTCCATTCAATTCTAATAGAGATAAATGTTTAATTCATTAAACACAAATCTTGTTGAAAAAAATATGGGCCCTTTTTTTGAGAAAATATTTGAATTTTCAAAAAAACAACACGATTTAAGGAATCCTAATTAAAAACTGGGTCACAGTGGATGTTTCCATTCAATTCTAATAGAGTTAAATGTTTAATTTCTTAAACACAAAACTTGTTGAAAAAATATGGGCCCGTTTTTATATGAAAATATGTGAATTTTAAAAAAACAATACGATTTAAGGAATCCTAATTAAAAACTGTGTGACAGTGGATGTTTCCATTCAATTCTAATAGAATTAAGTGCTTAATTCCTTAAACACTAATTTTGTTGAAAAATTATGGTCCCATTTTTAGGTGAAAATATTTGTACTTTGAAAAAAAACAAGATTTAAGGAATCCTAATTAAAAAATGAGTCACAGTGGATCTGTCCATTCAATTCTAATAGAGTAAAATGTTTAATTCCTTAAACACTAATCTTTTTGAATAAAATATGGTCCCTTTTTTTTGTGAAAATATTTGTATTTTGAAAAAAAAAAGATTTAAGGAATCCTAATTAAAAAATGAGTCACAGTGCATGTCTCCATTCAATTCTAATAGAGTTAAATGTATTGGTCCTTAAACACTAATCTTGTTGAAAAAAATATGGGCCCTTTATTATGTGAAAATATTTGAATTTTGAAAAAACACGATTTAACGGATCCTAATTAAAAACTGAGTCACAGTGGATGTTTCCATTAAATTCTTATAGAGTTAAATGTTTAATTCAGTAAACACAAATCTTGTTAAAAAAATATGGGCCCTTTTTTGTGAAAATATTTGAATTTTCAAAAAACAACACGATTTAACGATTTCTAATTAAAAACTGAGTCACAGTGGATGTTTCCATTCAATTCTAATAGAGTTAAATGTTTAATTCCTTAAACACAATTCTTGTTGAAAAAATATGGGCCCCTTTTTATATGAAAATATTTGAATTTTAAAAAAAACACAATTAAAAACTGAGTCAAAGTGGATGTTTCCATTCAATTATGTGAGAGTTAAATGCTTAATTCCTTAAGCACTAATCTTGTTGAAAAAAATATTATTAATCTTGTTGAAAAAAATATTGTCCCTTTTTTATGTGAAAATATTTGACTTTTGAAAAAAAACGATTTAAAGAATCCTAATTAAAAGCTGAGTCACAGTGGATCTTTCTCATATAGTCTGTTTTGTGTTGTGGAAGCATTTTGTAAATTCTTCATTGTTCTCAACTTCCAATTGTTCATCATCTGAGGATATGCAACTTATAGGCTCTGGTGAACAATTTGCACTCGAACACAATTGTTAGAGGTATAGAGATAATCAGGAGTATCCCATGTATTTTCATCACTGGAACAAAGTCTCTTTTCCTCAAAATCATTTTCGATCACAACATTATATAGAAATATCAATGCTCTGATGTTTAAACAAATCAAATTTTTTTAAGAATTGTGTTGGTATAGTGATGAAATCAACTTGTGTAAGTTCTTCTATCCAACAATAATTTTCAGAGCATGATTAAAAACGTGTCTTCTTTCAATAATGGAGACAAAACATTTTTTTTAAACAACAGTTTTATGCAACCTTCTGAAGGGAAAACATTTTCAAAACAAGAAAGAAAAGAATTGAAACTTTTTACCACAAATGCATCTTGAGCTTTTGAGAGTGATTCATCATCTTTAACGGCAAGGACCTCTTCTTTGGAATCCACTCTCTTCTGGTTCTTTTGCGCTGACTGACTCATGGAAGCATTTTGTGATTAATCCTTCTACTCTTACAGCTTCCAGTTTGTTCATCAACAATTGATATATATATAGCTTATGAACTGTCAGCATTTTCAATCTTCAAGACATTTGTTAGAGACATAATGACAATCAAGAGAATCCCAAATAACCAAAATTTTAACTTCGATAAAGATTATGAAATTTTATTACTCAAGATATCAAGGAAATCAATTTCTTTTCATCTCCTATCCAATCCTTTCTCAGCTCTGGTTGGAAAAGCATTTTCAAAATAATTCAACATAAAACAAATTTTAGCTTTCAGAAACTGAAAAATCAACATCTTTTAAAATCATAAAATAGTTTATCAAAATCAATTGAAAAACGTATACAACCCAATTTCAGCCATGGATCACTCTTGAGATGGTTAAGTCATTTAAACAAGAGACCTGCTCTGATACCAAATGTTAGGATGGCTGTCACCCAAGAGAGGGGGTGAATTGGGTATAAAAATTTTCGTTAAATCAAAGAGTAAATAAAATAAAGTCGTTGAAAGAAAGAGTAGAGCAGAGAAGATAAACACAGTGATTTATCCTGGTTCGATCCTTCCGACCTACATCCAGTCCTCAAAGCTCATCTGAGATTTTCCAATCCACTAACAACAATAACATCAGGCTTCTCAAGCCTTTACAAAGGGAATCACACTCCCCCTCACAATTTTTACTATAACAGAGACCAACATGCTCTGTTTTCTCAACTCAAACTCAGCCCAACAATCTCAAGATCCCAATCTTGAGTTTCTCACGGAAATACAATAAGTTTGGATGAACTGATATACTCTCTGAAAGAGTGGATAGATAAACACTGAAGCTCTCGGAGAAGTAAGTATCAGAGTCCTAATGCTATGCTCTGTTTTGTGTTCATCGACTCTATCATCTTCGACTCTACTTTCTCTGTTGGTTGCTTCCTCCTATTTATAGATGTTGTCAAAATATATCCATTGGAGAAAAGCGTTGTATCCGTTATCTCTGTATTAATGCTCATTGTTTAGTATTAATTGCTGCTGTCATATCCTATGTCTGAGAATATGTCTGTTGAGCCCACACCGGAGATGTGATCAGAAGACTTATTCCTTTTTTGCTAAGTCAAAGCATGAGCATTTATGAGAGCAGGTTAGATTCAAACTTTGTTAAACACAAATAAGGTAAGTTGCAGAGAGTAGGTAAAAGCTGTCAGAGAGAGTAGCCGTTGCATGAAGCAATACTCGAGTTCTGTTTCACAATGCTCGAGTGATGACCAAGTATTTTGAATTTTATAAAACAGTACTCGAGTGTTTTGTTTCAATGCTTGAGATTTTATAACACTTTTGGAATTGCTCAAGTGTTAACTGAGAGTGTTGCAGAAGTTTTTGAAATTCATTGTGAATACTTGAGTATTGAAATTATTGTACTCGAGTGTTGAGAATACTTTCAGTTGATACTCGAGTGTTCAGAAGAAAACTAGAAGTGAAATCATTTGAAATCTCACAATACTCGAGTGTTGAAAACATAATACTCGAGTGTTGTCACTTTTCTACCATTACTCGAGTGTTTAGATGCAAGTGTTGAGTTTTTGAGAAAATGGGGCTCGATACTCGAGTATTCAAAAATCAATACTCAAGTGTTGTCAACATTTTCACCTAATACTCGAGTGTTGTGCTTGAAGTGTTGTCTTTCATTTGAAAACTTTGCCCGATACTCGAGTGTTGAAAAATAATACTCGAGTGTTCGCAACACTTCCATTATATACTCGAGTGTTCAGCTTCAAGTATTGCCCAATGTTTGAAAAGTCAGTTTGATACTCGAGTGTTGCAAACCAATACTCGAGTGTTCACAATATTTTCATCACAACTCGAGTGCATCACTTCAAGTGAGCTTCTAAAGTTTTAAAAAAACAGCCTAATACTCGAGTATTGCAAAATCAATACTCGAGTGTTGCCAGTACTTCCATTTGTAACTCGAGTGTTCTTGTTCAAGTGTTGTTCTGTATTTTGAAAATGAAGTTTGATACTCGAGTGTTACAGGCCAGAACTCGAGAGATGACAACACTTTCTTTACAATACTTGAGTTTCACATGGAAGTATTCAGTTATAAAGCATTTAGAGTTCCAATACTCGAGTCTCAGACAGCACAACTCAAGCTTTACTTCATAATGTGAACTTGCATCAGGTCACAGCACATAGCTCAAGTTGTAACGGCCATAACTCTCTTGATTCAACTCCAAACCTTGCATAGAATATATCAATGGAAAGCCCTGAAAGTCTACTTTCATACTAAATAAGAAACAGACCCAAATACATTATATAAAGAAATTTATGATGGATAAAATAGAAAAAGGTCAGAGATAAAGCATTGAATTCGACCACAAACTTTAGAAAATTATATCTCCTTCATTTGAAATCCTTTGATGTTGTTCTAGGTGTTGATGAAACGCATTTTGAGTCTAGTTTCAGACAAAATTGGTTTCACATCAATCGAATCTGTATTTTGAGAGATATGGTCAAAATACAAAACATATGTTGAGCTGACAAAAAACAGAGGAGGCCAATACTCGAGTGTTGACTATCCAGTACTCGAGTACCGGTTTCCAAAAGGCCAACACTTGAGTTTTGTGACCCCAATACTCGAATGTTGACTCCCAGAAGGCTAATACTCGAGTGTTGTGACCCCAATACTCGAGTGTTGACCCCCAGAAGGCTAATACTCGAGTTTTGTGACCCAATACTC
>JANTPZ010135138.1:0-13799 GCA_025593235.1 Vachellia pachyceras
GATTAACATCGTTATTTTCATTTCCTAGATGGAGTCAAGTGGGTTTTAATTTGGAGGCTATAACAAATTTTATGGGCGAATCTGATGATTTTGGTTTAGCCCCCTTCTTTAGAATTTTTAACAAAATATTCGTATTGGTATTAAAAATTGGACTAAAGCGTATATTTTGATTACATAGAATGAGGATGCATGTCTACGTATGCAATGTTACATGAAAAAGAAAAGTCTACGCAATGTTAACCAAATCTTAGTTGGAAAAGTTACATCTTAAGTGTAACAAATGGATTTTAGTAAAAATCTAGTTGTGAGCTTAAGTGTGTTCAAAATCTAAATTATCAACTATTTTTTAATCATTAACCTTTTTTTTTAAAAACTTAATTGTAATTAAAAAAATTTACACATAAATGTCAACTCAAATACGTTTTCTTTGTCTTTTTAATATGAAACTCCCCATAACTTTATGATTTGTCTTTTTAAATTTGAATGCTGTTTACATGGCTTAGGGTTTAATAAATGGATCGTACTTGAATGAATGCATTAAGAACTAGTGATGAATATGAGAATGGTGTGGAAGAGTTTATTGAATTTGCTAAAAGAAATGTGACTAACAAAAATAGGATGTATTTTTGCCCCTATGTCAAATGTATAAATGGGATTAGGTAAAATATTGATGATATAAGGGATCACCTAATTTATGAGGGAATAAGTCTCCAGTACACGAAGTGGATATGGCATGGGGAAAAACTAAATGCATATGCAGCATACGAAAGAGATTCTGTGGATGCAATAGATGAAGATAGAATGTAAAGAATGATTCAAGATATTGAGGTAGAATCTTTTGCCCAAGCGCCTGTATATGAAAGCATGCAGAGTGATGCAGAGACATCGTTGTACCCTGGGAGTAAGCATACACGCTTGATGAGTACATTGCATTTGATGAACTTGAAGGCATCTTGTGGGTGGACCGACAGTAGTTTCACATTATTGCTGCAGTTGTTGGGTGATATGCTTCCAAAGAACAATTTACTTTCAAATCGTATGCATGAAGCCAAGAAAATCTTATCTACGATGGGCATGGAGAACAAGAAGATACATGCTTGTCCTAATGATTGTATACTATAAAGAAATGGGTATAAAGATCTTAGTGAGTGTTCTAAATGTAAAACTGCACGATACAAAGTGAGGAAGGGTGGTGATTATGGTGATAAACTAGCTAAAAAGCAACCTTTAAAGGTACTATGGTATCTTCTAATAATACCACCTTTTAAGCTTTTGATTGCTAATGCAACAAAAGCACAGAAGTTGAGATGGCATTGTGATGAGAGAATATCTGATGGAAGGTATCTTTGACACCCGGCTGACTCTCCATAGTGGAAAAAAATTAATGAAATGTTTCCGCAATTTAGCATTAAGCCAAGAAACATTCGGCTTGGGCTTTTGTACAGATGGAATTAATCTGTATGGGACACTCAGTAGTATATATAGTGTGTGGCCGGTAATCACAGTGATATACAACTTGCCTCCCTGGTTGTGCATGAAACGTAATCATATGATGCTTACTATGATGATTGCTGGACTCAAACAGCCGAGGAATGATATCGATTTTTACTTGGCACCTTTGATTGAAGACTTAAAGAAGCTATGGGAGGAAGCCGTTGATGTGTTTGATGCATACAGGCAGGAGTCATTTAAGCTACATGCGATGATCTTCACAACTATAAATGACTTTCCTTCATACGGTAACTTGTCAGGATACAGTGTTAAGGGGCATAAAGCATGTCCGATATGTGAAGTAAACACACACTTCCATCAACTTAAGTATGGGAGAAAAACTGTCTACCTTGGTCATAGGAGGTTTCTTCATCGGTTTTACCCCTATCGTAGGTTAAGAAAGAGTTTTAGCGGCTTTTTCGAAGAATGGGATGGCTCCAAAAGCATTAACCGGAGAGGAAGTGTATAGCTAGATAGAGCATGTCAACGTCAACTTCAATAAGAATCAGAGAAGTGCTAGCAAGAAGAGCATATGGAAGAAGCGGTCAATTTTTTTATCTTCCATATTGGTGGACTCTTGATGTGAGGCACAGTATCGATGTAATGCATGTGGAGAAGAACGTTTGTGATAGCCTTGTCGGGACGCTGTTGCACATACCAGGAATGACTAAGGATGGAATCAGTGTAAGACTAGACTTAGTTGAAATGGGAATAAGAGAACGGTTACATTCAAAGCTAAGAGATGATGGTAAAAAGGCGTACATAGAGCCAGCAGTGCATACACTGTCAAAAGCCAAGGGAAAAAAGTTTTTGTGAGTGTTTGTATACCATCAAGGTTCCACAAGGGTATTCTTCAAATGTGAAAAGGCTTGTTTCATTAGATGATTTGAACCTCGTGGTATTGAAGTCCCAAGATTCTCATCATGATTCTCATGTATTGATGCAACACTTATTACTAGTGGCTATTAGAAGCATTATGAAGGATGACTTTCGATCCACCATAACTAGGCTTTGTGTTTTTTAATGCTATATGTAACAAATAGATAGAAGTTGAAAATTTGGACGGATTGGAAAATGAAGGTTACATTATTCTCTCCCAACTAGAGATGCATTTTGCCCCTGCATTTTTTGATATAATGGTCAATCTGGTTACTCATTTAGTAAGAGAAATAAGGTTGTGCAGTCCAGTTTACCTGAGATAGATGTACCCTTTTGAGCGTAAATGAAGAAAGATTTCAAGAACAAGCTGACACGATATTATGTTTGGGGTCAAAAAAAGATGAAGATCCATGTCAGAAATTTCCTTTTTGTCCCCCTAAGACTAGAGGTTGTTTGTAGAGTTACAGCAAGACCCACAATTTTAGGTAACATCCTTCAGTTATCTACATTTTGTTGCTATCACTAACTCAGATTTCCCTCTTATGCCTTAATAGGAATTAAGTGAAGCCAACAAACATAAAAGTGCTGCAAATATATATCCGCATTATTTGTCTCCTAGCGGATACATAAAGCTTCAACAAAAGATGATGAAGGAGGAGCAACAAAGATTATAGGAGGCATCCGTCTCAGATCCTGCCGTTGTAGTTCAGGCCCCTGCTCCTCCTCCACGTCACAAAAAATGGAAAGCAGCGAGGATGAAAGGTGGCAAGTACATAAATGAAGTAGTTGCTAAGGTGGCTGGAAGGATTGTAAGTGTTGACATATAATAATTACATGTGATTGTTTGTCTTGGGTTTATTGGTACCTCACTTATGACGTATTATATGATGCAGGATGACCTTACACAGCAAAGCAACCAAGGGACTTTCACTCAAAGTGGGAGGATGGACATCTTAGCGATGGCGATTGGAAAGCTTGATAACCCAGGCCAAGTTCGAGGGGAGTCGAGGGGAACAGGTCTAGGAAAATATTTCGAATGACCATCTCAACAGTCTATTGAAGCTCAGATTCAATCTAGAATAGCTGAGATGTATCAATCAATCCGAGTTGAGTTTGACGCTCAACTTCACAGCTCAATCCAAAGCTAGATACAAAACTAGATGATAGACAATCTGCGTGAGGAGATGAGAGCTGAGATGGGAGCTCATATGAGAGCTCAGATGAGAGTTGAGATGAGATCTGAGTTTGCAGCTCTCCAGAAATCGGGGAAGCTGATTGACGAACTAAAGAATATGGATTTTGCTATATTTCCCAGTAGTAAAGATAGCAATAATCCGCTTGAGATAGTAGTACTGGGTGACCCTTCTCCTAGTTCCCTCACAGAATAAGTTAGAGAACATTGTACTCTCTACCTGCATGAGTCAATACGCGCTGTTGCCCATGCTTATTTCTGCAGGTAAGCTACTACACACCATTGTATGCCAATTCCCGATAGCTTGTCTTGCATATCAATGACAGGTATTGAAGATGGTGAGGAATCCTCTGATGTCCCAATCGCTGATCGAGAGGTACTCCATTTAGGCCAATCCAAGGGTTGTTTCATTCTTTGGCCGAAAAATCTCATTTCTACACCTACAACACCTCATGAAGTAGTAGCCACCTTATGATCTTACTTGATTTTTTTGGTATTATATTTATAATCTGTATTCTCTACTTTACTAGGACCTAGAAGAAGCTGCAAAATTTCCATCATTGTCACGGTTGCGGCAACTATGAGAAAAATTTACACCCGTGACCATGCAGATGTTTGATGGGATTGTTGGTCATTGTCTAATGTATGAATTCGTTAATGTGAAACAATTCCTACCGCTGAGGACCTCGATATAGCATGGCTTCAGTTAGCAATCTTTTAAGTTTTTTATATTCCTATCTTCATTTGATGATATCGACTTTTAATCCAAAGCCGTGTTACCTATATTAACTATTTCCTTTATTATTTAACTCTTTAATGGGATCTTTCACAATATTTGCGTCAACTTTTTTAGAGGTGATATATGTGGTTTTTTTTATGTCCTGTGAATGCAACGAAGAGTTTCAATCCTCTAGAACATATGGTGCATTACTTTGGGAGCACAATAAGAGCAGATGTTAATCCAAAAATGTGTTACCTAGCGCCAATAATTGAAAGGTATGGAATTATAGTTACCTCTTTAACATATTTAGCTTAATTGGTAATAGTTAACTTGTTTTGCTAACTTTATCTTCATTTATATATGCTGTTGTAGTCATCATTGGAGTCTTTGTGTTATCTGCCCCCTCGTGAATACTGTGTATTGGTTTGATCCATTGTCTGGCAGAAAGGCAGTGGGCGACCAAAAATACATCTTTGATACGTAAGTTTTTCCATTTGTAAATTATTGCTTTTAACGATGTTTAAATATATTTTTTTCATATGTAACTATTGTCAATTCAATTGCAGTGCACTCAAGACATACCGAATTATGGGTGGTAAACGTGAAAGTAGAAATAAAACCACACAATGGTCTTATCCAAAAGTAAGTACTTTGACTTTAAGTTTTTCATTGAAAGTCGTGTTATCCCTTTATATGTTTTAACAATATGTTTTTTATCTTTAGTGCCCTCGACAATCAAGCAATATTGAGTGTGGGTATTATGTCATTAGTTACATGTACAGTATCATTTAGAGTGTATTGACTAGAGATTTAGAAGAGGTTATATATAATCTATCGAATATTGATGAGTTAATCGTTTAGTTTGATGAATTTAAATTGTTCTAATAATTGTTTTTAAATTTGTAAATTTTTGATAATGACGATGCTTACTTGGCTGGAGACATTGATTTGATCAGAGATTTGTTGGCTAGACGTCTCCTTGACTTGTAAATAATCCTTATTTCTTCAAGATGAATATATAGTTCTAACCCTTCATGTCGACTTTAATAGGATTAATTAGATTGATGAATTGTGTTTCTCTGCCACAAATGTACAATGATCTTTGCTTAGTATAAATGAGATAATGACTTTTATGTTTCGTATAAATGAGATAATGACTTTTGTGTTTTGCTGCCACAAGGACTTGGCTTAGGTAGATATATACATCTAACTCTTGATTAATTTTGTGTTTCTCCGCCACAATAACTTTTTCTTATAACTCTTGATTAATCTCTGCTCAGTATATGTGTTTGTTATGTCTGGACTTGATCTGGTATACAAAATGGAATTGTAAACTGAATCAAATGTAGTAAAGGGGTTAAATAAAATTGAAGAGAACTTTTTTTAAAAAATACCTATGGTGCCCTATATAGCAAAAGAGTGCGCCGTAGAGTAACCTTACTGTTAGTGCAGGAAAAGAACAAGAGGGGGTGAATTGGTCTTTTAAAATTTTTGAAATTTAAAACCAATTTAAAACAATGCAGCTGAGAGATGAGGGAGAAGATGGACAAACGGATTTATCCTGGTTCGGTCCTTCTGAACTACGTCCAATCCTCAGAACACTTCTGAGCTTTCGTAATCCACTAAATCAAACCAATCAGGCACAACAGCCTTTACAATGGAGAATCACACTCCCCCTTACTATTCGTAATAAAACAGAGTCTCACACCGTCTGTTTTTCTCTTAACTTTCAGACCAAATCTCAACCCAATATGTTCAAGGTCCCAACCTTGAATGAACTCTCAGAATTACAAAAGATTTTGCTATAAGAATCCCTCTTAAAGAGTTGATAGCAATAAATGAAGCTCGGAATGTGAATTGAATGATATTACAGAGAAACAGACCAAAGGCTTTTAATGCTCATGAAAGAATTGTTGTCTCTGCAATGAATGCTTGGTGTATTTATAGATGAGAGAGTAAAGTGGCCGTTAGATATAGTTTGTTTCCCGTTACTCCCATCCACCAACTCTTCATCTTCACCATTAATGTTGCATTTAATGCTTCCTGAGCAGCGTGGATGACGAAGTCTTGATTTATGCTATCTGTCTGTAGGAACAGCGTTTTTCTCTTCCTATGATCCTACATTTCAGCATTTATGAGGGTAGGTTAAGTTCAAACGTTGTTATACACTAATAAGAAAAGATACGGAGCAGGTGAAAAGCTGTCACAGAGAGAGAAAATAGCCGTTGAGAAAATATACTCGAGTGATTGATCTTAATACTCGAGTGTTATCCAAGCATTTTGAATTTTGTGAAGTGATACTCGAGTGTTCTGAGTCAATGCTCGAGTTTTGTAAATACTTTTAAAGTTACTCGAGTGTTGACTGAGAGTATTGAAAATATTTTGAAAGTTTGATGTGAATACTCGAGTGTTAGAAACATTGTACTCGAGTGTTGAGAATACTTTCAGTTGATACTCGAGTGTTCAGAAAAAAACTAGAAGTGAAATCATTTGAAATCTCTTAATACTCGAGTGTTGGAAACATAATACTCGAGTGTTGTTCATTACTCGAGTGTTTAGATGGAAGTGTTGAGTTTTTGAGAAGAAGAGGCTCGATACTCGAGTGTTCAGAAATCAACACTCGAGTGTTGTCAACACTTTCACCTAATACTCGAGTGTTGTGCTTGAAGTGTTGTCTCTTATTTGAAAACTTTTGCTCAATACTCGAGTGTTGAAAAACAAGCACTCGAGTGTTGTCAACACTTCTTTCACAACACGAGTGTCTCACTTCAAGTTCAAGTATTTTGGCTCAATACTCGAGTATTCAGCTTCAATACTCGAGTGTTGTCAATACTTCCATTTGTAACTCGAGTGTTCTGCTTCAAGTGTTGAGTATTGGTTTGAAAAACAAGCCCGATACTCGAGTATTGCAACACAATACTCAAGTGTTGCCAATACTTCAACACCAATACTCGAGTTTCACATGGGAGTATTCTTTCAAAACACATTTTAACACCAATACTCGAGCATTCAAAATGATCACTCGAGTGTTTGCAACACTTTATCATAGTACTCGAGTTTTCACTTAAAGTGTTGGATTTCAAAAACATTTTTAGCCTTCAATACTTGAGTATTGAAATCAAGAACTCGAGTATTGTCAACACTTTCAACAAATACTCAAGTGTTGCTTGAAAGTATTGATTTTAAACGTATGAAAAATTTTAATACTCGAGTATTCAAACATACTACTCGAGTATTCCTCAATACTTTCTCACAACCTTGACAGAACTTGAGTATTTCATTAAAATTACATATTCAACAACAATTTAAGCTTTATAACTCTTGAAATCATTTTGTTATCATCAAAATAAGGTATCAATAGAAAGAGGAAGCATATCGATGGAAGTAGGGGAAAGTAAGATCAACTTCAACATATATGAGGCTATGAAACACCTACATGAGGATTATTCATTGCTGAACGTTAGTGCTCTTGATGCTGTTGTTGATGATGCATGCACTGAATTTGCAATAGGAAATGAATTCCCATGTTCACATCTTTATTCATGTGTATCATTTGATGATAAAAATTTGAACATTCCTCTTAAACCCCCTAATTACCCATTTTGCTACTGTGAAACTATTGAAAAATGCACTCATGCTGCATTAGTAGATAGCATGCTTTCACTTCCATATACACAAATTGTAAGAACAACCGACGAGTGCAAGAAATTTTTTCCCTTTATAAACAATGATGACACCTTTGGGAGAGGTATTTCAATAGATTTTGCAGAGCATTCAAGAGGAGTATCAACTGAACCAGCTGTACCAATACATGTGCTGTATGAAAAATCAAAAGAAGAACATGGGAAAGCCGATGAGACTCATAAGCTGCCATGATTCCCAGGCTGTTCCTTTCCCTTCCTTAATCATTTGCTTTGAGCTTTGAATAATTATGTTGTGAATATAAATGATTCAAGAGTGGGGGAAGAGCATTCCTAGTAGTGGTAGTTTAGTTTAGATTTATAGCATAGGATTACTGTTAAATTTTATAAACTTCCTCAGATTCATGATTGGATTATCTCTAAAGAGAGTCTTGCCTGCAGAGTTAGATTGTGCATATTAATTGGTTGAAATTTTAGGTTTGAATGCTAGCTTTTATTCTATGTTTTATGCTACCATCTCTATGTTTGTGCCTCTCTGTCATGTTTCGCTGTGACGAAATTAATTTTTCACCGCAGCCAAAATGTTGATTGTGATGTGTCCTCTAGGAAGTGTTGGCCACGACTAAAATTTATTTTCACCACGACCAACATTAAGACTCTTCGTATGTTCACCACGACCAAACATTGGTTCACCGTGGCGAAAATCGTGCCTCTTCGTCTCCCATGGTTTTCTTTTTAAGTCAGTTTCCATTTCATTCTTCGTGTTCACCGTCATTTTCACCGTTGCTGCCGAGTGTTTTCTCTACCGTTACCGTCCGTTCATTGTTTGCCACCGTGACTCTTACATTTCCTACCGCCACTTCATCTTTTCCATTTAGAGTAATCATTTCGTCCTTTCCTTTTCTCTTCATTTCATTTTCATGATTTTTCGTTTTCACCTGTCGCTGTAATCTCTTGTTTTGCGATTTTCACTGCGACGAAAAATATTATTTGCCGCAACTAAATTTGATTTTAGCCGTGAGGAACCATAATTTTTACCGCGGCCAATGACAGCAGTTGCTCTTTTTTGCCTGTGTTAACTCTCTATTTCTGTTGTTTTTCTGTATTAGTCTTGTGAGTCCAGCTAGCAACCATGCCTAGAACTAAAAGACCTAACATATTAGACCCCCTAGCATTGAACCTGAACCATCCCAGACCTTTGAGGAGATCCTAGAGTTGACTAAGAAGCATGCTTTGGTAAAGGAATGCTCATTCCCCTTGACTCCTGCCAACCATCATTTTGTCCGCAGAATAACTTAGTCTAGCCTCACTGGCCTTGTCCGCAAGCATACCCAAGGTAACCTCACTTTTGTCCACCATATTTACATGAAGTGCCATCATGAGAATGGTCTTTTCATTGATTTTCGAGGTACTTTACTTCAGCATGACATTACTCACCATACCATCGGTACCCATCTTGCTTTCCCATAGCTGAGCGTGATCACTATGTTCAGTTCATGATTAACTTCCCTACGGACGAGATAGTAGAGACCTTGTGCCTTCCGGGAAAGGGTTGGCATATACCTCGTAAGTCTGAGATGTATATTTACCGATCTGAGTGTCGCCCAGAGACTAAACCTTTCATCCACCTTGTTTGCAGCAACATTTTGCCCACTAGCCACTTAGGGAACCTGACGAAGAAACAGGCTCTTTGCATTTACATGTTAATGCAGGGGATCTATTTTGATATATCCACCCTCATTTATTCTTCCCTTCATGAGGCCATACTCACATTGAAAACCACGAAGGCTATCATTTTTTCCTCACCTCATTTCCTACATGTTCGCTGAATTGGATATACCAAAGTATCCTGAGGACCACCCATTTGCCCCTGCCCCTATGTTCACTTATGATAAGATCCGTAGAGCTCCCGCACCCCAGCCTGAACTGTATGTAGATATTGATGACCTGCTGGGTGAGGAGAAAGAGGTTCCAATACATCAGGCATTGGACGACCATCCGCCATCACCAGTGGTCCGTACTAAGCCACAAATTGTAAACTTAGGTCGCTGTCTAGCCTTGAAAATGGAGCAAGAATATTAATTTTGATTTCCAAGGGTTATATAGTGCAACCCCAGGGTCGTTCTCTCCGGAAGCGAGAAGGCGTACCAATAATTCTTAGCTTGGGTCTATGCTTGTGATGCAAATGCAATCAAGGTTTGATTCAAATTATCCTATGTATCTAAACTAATTACAAATAAACTTGTTTCTTTTTGGTATTTTTTATCGAAGAGGAAAACAAAGCAGTTATGATAAAGAGAAACGGTGTATGATAATGAGCACCTCTTTGAAAACAAAGTGTTCCATTATAGTTCACAAAAGATAAGGGAAAGTATCGGCTTTCGCATGAAGTTTTCGAAATAAAAAACCCCAACAATTCGCATGGGTCTAGAGCGTCATACGATGATCTCCTTCAAATCCCCACACAACTTGGTGGGTCTGAAATAACATGAAATGAACTCCATCCCATGAGATCCCTTAAGACCACTTAGTGTTTGTATGGAAATCGCAAAGTGACAAAATAAACTCCATACATTGTTGACTCTAAAACCAAGCACAACTAGGATGATAGAAGAGACCAACAAGATTTCATTGAATAAGCAAAATGAACTCCATTCTCCTTTGTCAATCACAAAACAACTCAATACACAATAATCTAAGTTTGGCTCAACCGTGACCAAGCATTTACATACAAATTACAAAGTCCAACTCAGAATCCAAGTAATTCATAATGTAAATACAGATTAAAAGCAAATACTCCCCTTTCAGCACTTCAAACTCTGGTTCACTTCAACTTCAAGAGGGTGAAGATGTTCAGCTCCTCATGGGTGATGGAAATGAGCTTTGAATGGGTGACGAACGTATGATAGATGGATGGATGATAAGAAATGGGGGGAAATGGTGGTAGTGTGTAGGTAGGGTGAAATGGGAATGATATGCTCTCCTCTCTTTTTCTCTCTTCCACTTCTGCAGCCTCCTTCTTCCTCCTCCTTCAAAAATACCCTAATTCAGCATAATAAACCGTCCTGGGTCGGATCCATCAAGCCAGTCGGGTTATTTTCATTATGAGGTAAAAATTCAAGTACTGTGCGATATTCACCGCGGTGAACTTCAGGTTTCGTCGCGGCGAACCTCACCCAAGAGTTCTTGCATGACTTCTTGAACTTTGGCCATGAACGAATGTTGAATTGTGCCACGGTGAACTTCTCCAGAACTGCTTCCCTTGCCCTTTTGTAAGGAGTTCCTGAAATGAAATAGCAAATATGTGCAGTATCATTTGCTCATGATGCAATTTAGGCACAATAAATCATTATTCATGGCATAGGTACCCAAAATCACATTAATCTAAATCAATTACTCCTAATCTAAAATTAAGCACGAAAAGGTCATGTATAGGCTAAAATTGACTCTAAGACTCTGAAAATTCAAGTAGAAAACTAATACAAATAAAGCTCAATCAACTAGCCCCTTTCTCACTTGAGAGCTTAGCTGCTGAATTTCAGCAGTTCAGGGTTTCATTTGGGAAGGAGTGAGGTATCGCCAGAGAATGGGCACCCTGATTGCGCAGAGCTTGCACTTTGAGTTGCCTCCAGATGAGGAAGATGATGATTCTGGTGCTGAGACTTCTGAAGCCGGACCATCCGGAGATGGCGGAGCAGTGGAGGGACTCGGGAGGAGGATGCTGCTGCTGAGGTAGATTCTGAGGGTGATTCGGAGTTGCAGGGGGATGGCTAGCTCTTTTCTGCATGTTTTCTTCTTGTTTATCTGAATACTGTTAAACTTTGGTGTAGTTGTTGTTTGGACTGGAAGTTTTTATCTAGTTTGTCTTTGCAGCTGAATGTATGTGTATATGGATGCTTTTCCTAATGCTGTTTTCCAAATTTCATTTCATGTGTGCATGATTATTCGATATTACTTGCGAATGCCGCGCGCATTGATTTGTAAATCTTACCTTCCAATCATTGAGGATAATGTTTGAATTAAGTGTGGGGGGAGATTTAGAATTTGGAGTGTTCCCAAGTAATATTTTTGATTTTAACATGCAACTGAAATTCATTGAAGGATAATGTGGGGCTATTTTTGTCTTCAAACTTTGGAAATTTTCAAGTTTCGTTTTAAATTTTTCGAAAAAAATGTATACATATTGAATCTCTAGAGGAATTGAACTCAAATTTTGCTTTCTGACCATTTTCGCCGCGACCAATTATGTTGTTCGCCGCGGTGAAAGTCCTTAAATAAGTAGTTCAACCTCTCTGGTGAGTTTCGCCGTGGCAAAAGTCCTTAAATAAGTAATTGGGCCTAATTTCATTTGATTAGAGTGGGTCTGTCTTGATTCGTAATCTCTCTAGAGCTTTTCTTGATTCTTAATCAAAGCTTTATGATCCAATATTTTGTGAAAAGGATAGAGGCCGTCGCAATGACGAACACGGATTTTCCAAATTCGGACCCGATTTCCGTCTACGGAAATTTTGAAGGGTGAAAGAGGAAAAGTAATTATTTAAAATATCAGGAGCTCTCCAAAAATTTGGAGAAAAATATGGAAAATCCAGTGAATTATGTAGTAATTAATAAAATTATTACCCGGTATATAATTAAGACGATTTTCCCGAAAATTGGGAAAAAACCCGAAAAATCCCCGGAAAATAATTATTTCAAAAATTAATTTTGGAAAATCTAGAGGGCATTTTGGAAAAAGGAAAAGGGCATGAGAATCAGTGAAAAATATAGTATTTTTCAAGGCCCTAAAAGAAATTTGCTCTCCGATTGTCCGTTTCAGGGATTTTGGACAGGATAAAATAATCCTGTAAAAATTGAGATAATTAAAGGGTATTTTGGGAATAATAATTTTATTTTATTAAATATGAAATTGTGGAGATTAAATGAGAAAGAAAATATCTCCAGAAAAGTAGAAAAAGATTTACCGGAATAAAGTTAAGTTTACCGGTAAAAAGTGCAATCGGTAAAGGTAACCGAATGGGAACCAGTTTGGTTAATGGAACCAGATTTTAACCAGCCAAGTTACAGCCATGATGACACCTTTTTGTCATCCAATGAGAGGCAAGCAAATGGCCCTTGTGTGCATAAATTTCCACCCTTAGATCACACAACTTTATAAGATACAATCTTAGCCCTTCAATCAATTAAGTGTGAATTATTAAAACCTTATAATTCCCTCCATCTTTAGCCATTATTCACGATAGCTCCAGCAGCCAAGGAAGAGAGAAAATGACTCCATTTCAAGAGCACAAGAGGAGGAAAGCTCTTGAGAAATCAAAGGTAAGAGGCTTGCAATCTTGTGATTTTTGCCTCTTGATCACACTATAACCACTTCTAACCTCTTTCCCTCTTGAAATTCATGGTTTGTAAGACAAAATCAAGAGTGGGGAGAGAGTGAACAGTGACGTTTTAGAGAGAGAAGGTGGTGAACTCAAGAGGTAAATTCCAAAACTTGCCTCTCTTGCCTTGTTGGATGTTGTGGTTGTTGATTGGGCTTGTTTTGATGATTTTGTAATTTGGAAAATCATGAAACCTAGGGGTTATTCTGCCCAAATTTCCACTTAACATAGAAGAGCAAGAATCATGTTTTCCCATGCATGAATGAGGGTTTGGAAACATGAATCAAGTGGTAGAAGTGATGGAAGTTGAAAAATTCATATTGTTGAATAAGTGTGCACTGTTTCGGTCTGGTCTGGAATCTGATGAAAACGAATTCTTTTGATGATTTTGATGTTTCCAATAGATCCAAAATGAGTTTTTGTGTAGGTATACAAGTGTTCATGATTTTTAGATGCTTGTATATGAAATTGGAATTTTTGGAAGTTAAAGAGGAAGGGCT